>JARHVA010000466.1:4610000-4875000 GCA_037957365.1 Torreya grandis
ATCCATGTCAAAAATCTGAGTCAATGTAATCGTAATGCTATTGGTCTTTTATTCTATTTAATCATGGTGTAGAGCATTTAGCTTTCGGATTTTATAATGATGGTTTGAATTTTTATTCACTTATTCCATTATTATTCTAATATCTCTATCACTTAAACTAGTAGTTTTATATTTGGGTTTGAATTTACATAGTTAAATATATATTGTGCTCAAATTTCATCTACACATTATTATGAATTTACACACTGCATCATCCAATATACCTTCACGCTCTACATAAGAGTATCCCTAACTAATTTATTTTTTACTGATGTGAGTTTTTTCAAGGGTATTGAAATTTATCCTCCTATTGTAGGCTAAAGAAAAATTGGTGGCACCATGATGGTAGATGTAATTTATTTATGTTGATTCAAATATACCTTTATATTATTTAGGGGGTATATTGGGGTAGCCATCCTAATTTGAAACATATATAATTCTCTAAGATCAATTTTTAATGATATTTTCTTATATCCCCTATTTTTGAGGAGTTTACAGAAGGACTATTGGCA
This sequence comes from Torreya grandis, assembly GCA_037957365.1. Lineage (NCBI taxonomy): Eukaryota > Viridiplantae > Streptophyta > Pinopsida > Cupressales > Taxaceae > Torreya > Torreya grandis. Next base: position 4,610,552 of record JARHVA010000466.1, read on the forward strand.
TCTTTCCATTTTTATCATTTTCTCTTAGTTCCCTCTTTTCTTCTATTCCTTTATTTTATTTTATTCCTCTTCACATTTATTATCTTCATATATTTTATATTTTTCCTCCTCTTTTTTCTCTTCATCCACCTTCTATTTCTTATGCTTCTCCATTTTTTTTATCTTATTAGTTTTGTTTTTTATCCTCCATTTTAGTCTCTCCCTCATCCATTTTATTTGCTTCTTCCTTCTATTTTTTATCCTCCTCCTCCTCCTTTCTTTTATCTTATTCTTATGCTTTTTATTTTTCCTTATTTGATTTTTGATTTTTCAATTCTTCATTTTATAATTTATTTTTTATTCTAACACTTTATTTGATCTTTATTTTTATAAGATTTTATTGGCATGCTAAGTAGTAATATATTTAATTTCACATAGTTTCTTTCTTTCCTATTCTAATTATTTTTCCAATTGCTTTATTTGTTGTATTGTAACTTATTTTAAATCTTTAAATATTTTGAGTTGATTTTGATTTCCAAGGTTTCCACTATGAGATATGTTTTCTATTTTTTACTCAACTCTATTTATTATATTTTATTTAGTATTTACTTATATTCATGAGATATGTTTTTCCTTTTCTACTCTCTTCAGTGTCTCTTCTTGGTATTTTTACACCATCATATGAACTTATCTACTTTTCTCTTTTATTTTTATTATTATCTCTTACAATGATGCATGGAATCCTACTATTGTATCATCCAAAGTAAATGGACTTATTTCATTGTAGTCTAAAATTCATATTATTATTTTGTGATGTTCTTTCATATCTACATTGTCATACAATTTACCTAAGATAACACCCTTCTTTGTACATATTTATATTTGTGTATCCATATCAAGGACTAATGTTTTGGTATCCTTGATTTTCCCAATCTATGTTTCTACTTCTCTTTCCTTTAATGACTCATTTTTAGAGTAATAAACCAATGTTTATTGACCACTTCTCTTTTGTTAATTACTTATTATTTTGTTTTACTCTATCTTTTGGTTTGCAATGGAGGGATCATTTTCCTTCTCTCTCCATTAATTTGTAATAAGGTTTCTCCCTCTACCATAGATGATGTGGGAGAGGATTTTGGCTCTTATTATGTTTGTATTTTTATTCTTATCATTTTAAAGGTTCCCTCCCTGATTTTAGATATTTTTTCCCTCAAATTAAGGAGGATAAAATTATCTACCCTTTCTTCTTCTTCTATTAACTTAACTATAGTGTAATATTTAAAGATAAAAGTGGTATTATCCTCTTATTTTTCCTAGATATGTGATTCTAAGGTAGGGATTATTTCTACAACCATGATGATCTACATAATATGGGGCTTATCTGTGAGGGGCTTATGGATAATTTTAATTTTGGTGTCTCTTATATTTGATCAAAATTGGTCTTTAAACTATAGGGTGCACATCATTTGTAATGGATATTGAGATAGACCCTACTTACTTCAAACATTAGGTAATTTTGGGACCCTATGGTAACCCTCTAATTCTTATGATTACCATATAATCCTAGTCATTAGTTAAGTTATAAGGGATGGGTGAAGTGGTGCTTCCTTCTTAGAAAAATGTGAAATGTAAATGTTATCAGCATCAACGATGAACTTTACTTTGGTGAAATAATTCTTATCTATTCCTAGAGAGATTCTAAATCTCCTGACTACCATGTTTCTAATCATTTTCTCCCATGAAAAAAATGTCCTACTTATTTATATAATAAATATATGGTTTCTAATATAGTTTTGATTTATTCTCATATATGAATATTAGTTTCCCATTGGACTAACCCTTGATGTCCTATAATGGTTTGTGTGAAGTAAATAGCTATAGCTAGTAGAAAAGAGCCATAATAGAAGTCACCTATGCCTTGATTTATCTTATGGATTTTTTTTTGTTATTTATCACAGAGTGTAGTAGAAAGGTCATATTACATACTAGATGTGATAATGTCCTAGGTGATTTGAATAATTTTTCAGTGGATAAATATTCTTGATTAGTGAAATGCACCTTATATGTAGTTACTTTCATGTCATATCTAACCCTAGGACTATTAATTCCTTAGATAGATAGGTCCCACTAATTTATAATAATAATTATTATTTATTTGTGCCACTAATTTTGTGATTAATTATTTCTTGTTATCATAGTTATTGGTATTGTGACCTAGTTCATTAATCTAGTCACTATATGGATGACCACTAGTGTAATATTGTATGGTTGATCCAAATAGATGATGTCTTCATGTTCCTTATTTATTAGTATCCTAATAGTAATTTACATGAGTCCAAATTATAGGAACTAGATCTAAAAATCTAATTTCATCCTTTAAATGATGCCATATTATGACTTATGCTCAAAATTTTGTGTTTGTGGGTTATAATTCATCATTTACATCCTCTATGACTCCATATCTTATAGATAAATCTCCACCAAATTATAATGGATAAATTTTTAAGTATATTAATAATATGTTACCAATAAATTCACTTAAAAATAATTCATGTGGACCAAGGATATCTAATTTTACAGAGTTCTTTTTGTACATCGATTGCTTAATTTGTTATGCACCAACCACTTAGGGCATCTCCATCTCTTGTTTTAATACAAAATAGATATGAGCAACATATTTATATTTCATGATAATTTTTTATTGTGTTATTATTAGAAAGTTATGAAATTTTTATGTTAATTAAAACCCCAATCTTATAGTTTCCTTATTTTGGCCATCAACCATGGTGATTAGGTAGCTTATTTATTATCATTTATTATTTATTCCTATTTTATTCTACTTCATGTGATTTTTGTATTAATCATATTTATTTATTAGATTTATTTATTTAATTTAATCTTTATATTATTATGTTATCATATTTTATCACCACTTTTTTTCATAATACCAACTAACCACTCATTTATAATTGATTTAGTTATTTTTTTGTTGCAACTAATTCATGAATTTTTCATTTGTGAAAAAACAAATATAGTTACACTTTTTCTTAAATTATAATATTTTCATCATTGTTTACATCCTATTTATACTAAAACTTATAATATTATTAAAATACTTTTATATTCTTTTCTAAATATATTTATCTTTGGGGTTCTTGATTTTTTCCTAAACATTGTAAAATTGTTTTCTAATTTTTTTCTTCTGCTTATATCTTATTTTTTCAAAACTATTTATATATTTTTCCTTTTTTTCATATTTTTTTAATCTTTTTTTTTCCATTTTTCCCATCACACCCCCTTGTTGTTTTCATATTTGAATTATCTACTCTCATATTGGTGATTAATATGATAAAAACATAATAATTAGACAACTGGCATAAGATACTGTAGTATCCTTGCTTGAGTAACCTAAATGGATTTATCGACTCACTCTACTAGATTTATATGAAAATGTCACCCCTTAATATACATTATATTTTTTAACATAGTTAATTTCATTTATCTATGGTGTAAAGTTTGAAATGGTACCCATTCAAAACCATTTTTCTCAATGTGCCAACAAGATTTTTTAAACATTTTGCTCTAGAATCTAATATGTCTTCGATTATGTATGGTCTTAGGAATATGATATTGATTTTTCTTAGATATTGATATTTACTATAATATATAAATAATTTATCATCAATATATAATTATTTTGCCTTAATCTTCTTATCATTCAATGATTTTTAGCATATTTTCTCATGAGTTTTATTATATGATGTTAAAAATATTTTTTCATCAATATTTTCCAATTATATTAGTATTTATTTTATATAGTCTTTATCATTGAATATGAATGTTACCACTATTATCAAAGTAGGGAATATATATGGCATGGTCATTATGGCTTATACAAAATATACTAGTTAAAATGGGAAGAATTTCGTTAGCATTTTATACATCATGTAGTAAGTGTAGAGTAATGTAAGTTTATTTGTGTCCAAGTTAACAATATAAATGATACATAACTTTGTTAATAATTTTTACAAAAAATTATTGAATTCATATACCATTCCATTGGCATTTAGTGTTATATACTATTCAGTAATGTAGTAAATAATATGTTATACTATACTGTAGGATGATACACTTTATTATTGATATATTTGATATCATATTTAATTAATGTTTACTTCATGATAATGCATTGTGATATTTTAATTATATAAAAGTTGGTTATTTTTTAGTTCATATTTTATTTGGTTCATAATTTTTTATTTGATATTACTAATGTCATTTGTAACCATAGGTAATAGCTAGGTGAATGTGATAAGTCAGAACTTATAATAATTCATCAGACAGTCACAACAACTTCATTCAAGAGAATGAAAAATTAGGTAAAGAATAATATCCATTGCATAGTCAACCATTTTCATTTTGTATTATTTTTTATTATGACTATCTAGTATTTTGTGTAATTATTATCACTAATTGATTTAAGTTTGTCATTGGATTATATCCAATTTTTCTTTTTTAGTCCATGTTGTTACTATCTGTGACTGGAAAGATCATGAAGTTTACATAATTAAGAAACTAAAAAATATTATGACTACATCGGTTAGAATGAAAAATCAACTATCTTGCTAGTGAGTAGGTCTATTACCATAGTTTTGTTAAGGCTTTGAGCATATAACATTCATGCAAATAGAGCTTTTGAGAGAATATTTTACTTGTTTTATATTACAAGGACCTAATTTTAGAACCATATATATGTTTGATTTACTTTACCTGGAGTTAATGATTGCTAAGTTGATTATTTTTTTATTGGCTTAGAAAGAAGGTAATGTTGTTAAAGGTCATGTAGGCCATATTGCATAATTAGTTGGTTTTCCATTTGACCTTAGTAGAATGACCTAATCATTTTATTAGGGTTTACATAGTATACATGCTATAAGGTTGTGATTTTTGAGTCATTCATTTAAAATTTTATTTTATTGAAAGTAGAGGTTAAAGGATCATGGAGAGAATATAAGGTTGAGCCTTGTTGAGTAAATAACTATGGAGAACATGGTGAAAATTATGAAATTAACTATTAAAGTTGAATTAATGATGAAATTAGTGGTCATGAAGTTTTATTAATTATTAAAGTTATGGTGGACTATAGTAAAACACAAAACTAGTCACAATTAGTAGTAATTAGTTGGGAAAATAAAGAAAGAGAAGCAAGGTATTAGCTAGCAGAATCATTCAACAAATAAGTTTTTTTATTTCTTATTTTTACATATATAATATTTTAATATTTTTTTATGAAACCCTAGGTGGAATGTAAAATTAAAGGAAGGGCTTCCACTCTTCCAATAACTAACCCCTTACCCTTGTTAGTGTTTTATTTTACTATAGTTGTTATGGCTTACTAGATTTTTATAAGGGTTATGGTTATGTTATAAATGTTGGATACTAATATAAAATACTAATGTGTATATTTATTTTAAGTGAATATCATCCTTATGTGATTCATATATGCCAACAATACTATGAATATAACCAATAAGACTTATGCCTTGATTATCATGAATTTTGGATGTGTTTCCTATATAATTTTGATTTTTTTATTACTTATATTATTGTGGTTATCTTTGTGTGGAACCCTTTTTGTTTGTGGTATAATTTATCTCATTTAAAACTATTATTTTTCATTTATTTTTATTATTATATATTTTTCTTCAATGCCTTGTTCCAAAAGTTTTGGTGGGTAGGGATACCACCAAATAAATGGGTTTATATTTCACATTATTTTTATTATTACTGCATATGAATAATATTGTTGTTGATTTATCTTTTCCTGGTAGATGAAGTAGACCTATAGTTGTATCAATTATTATTGAGGCACTTAAAAACTATCAGGGTTATATTTTTTGTATTTAGTCCCCTAGAGTGATCTACATTGTATTTATAACTGATGATACTCTTATAAATTTTAAAGTTTACCATGATAGTTGTAAAGTTAGATTATAACCCTATATTACATATTTTATGTACTTAATTTTAATCAATTATGGTTAAATTTATGAAGGATTTTAATGTATATATGTATTTAAAATAATATATCAATTAATATAAAAGTGAAGCTATGTATCAACCAATCTTCCCTAGAATCAATAGTTGTTAAACTAGTTCTATGTAAATGAGATTATTGACCAAAAATAGTAATAAATAACTTCAAATATGTAAATATAATCTTTATGGTATCCATTTGTGAAAATATAAATAAAAAATTTATAGATAAAAGTATGCAATATGAATTTCAAAAGGGAATTATTGTACTATACTTGTGCACAATTTTTACTAGTAAATAAGGCTTTAAAAAGCCTATTACAAAATAAATTTCATGACAAGTTATTTCAATAAAAAAATAAAATAAAAACTAAATAAATAAATTTAATTGAAAAATAATTAATATATAATTATAACTATAAAATTATACTCTAAGACATCTTAATGAAAATTAAATTAAATACTAAAGTAAACAAGCTTGGTTTACATTCAAGATAAGGTCAACATGGAAAAAGCCTTACTCAACAAGCCACCAAATAATGCAACCTACCATATTATGGCATTCAAAAATTCCTAAAAAAATATTAATTTGTTTAAATAAACTTTAATCTAAATTAAATAACATTAAAATTTTATCATAACTCTAAGTAACTCATTTGAGTACTTAGATAATGAATTGGAATTAATAATGTTAAGCATTTTTTTGTTGTTAAAAAGTGTTGTCATTGACGTCAAGGTTAATATAATTTAATGTAAAAGTATGTTTTAATTAATGTCTATATACATCTATTGAAGATGCATGATGTGTGGATTATGAATTGTATGCCTAATATGAAGACTTAGCATATAACATAGTGAGTTATGAAGATCCTTAGTTGAGCTATGAAGTTCTATGTAAGTAGCTCAAAAGATAATCCAAGTGAGATACAAAGATATACCTAGGAAGATTAAAATAATAATTGATAGTGTTTGAGAATGAGATAGGTTTTTTGTGTTTGTAAATGAGGTGTTGAGAGATTTGACATTTGTATATGAGGTGTTGAGGGCTTTAACAATGGTTAGAAGGTCAAGTTTGAAGATCTACATAAGCAGCTCTAAAGATTCTCCATTGAAGATACAGATATGTTATATTAATTATATAAATAAGATTTTTTATATAATGTTACTTAATCATACATAGGAGGCATAGGAGAACTTAAGAGAGTCTCAAGGTTAAGCCTACAGGGGTAAGTACTTCAGTATAAATCTATAACTAGACTGGTTCTAGACCTTGCTTGGCCTAATGAGGCATCATGAGCTATTGAAAAGACATATTAAGAATGTTTGATAGTATTTAAGCATGATATAAGATTTAATGTCATGTAAATGATATTATAATATCTTGTATTATGTCTATAAGGTCATTTTCAAGGCCTAATATGACTTGTAGGTCAAAGGCTTAGAAAGCAAAAAAAGAGATGATGGCTAGACGGGGTATCAGAATCCATTTCCAAGGAAATTTTGAGTAGATGAGGATTTTAAAAGGTTATTAAAGTAGTTTTAAGTATGTGCATGAATTTTTAGGTCATGGTTTGTAAGAAAAGGCTTGAAAAATGTGTTCTAAGGTCTCTCAAGTGTACAAGATGAAGAGTTTTCTACTCAAGAATGTTTTTCAAGTGTTCATTAGTACATTCAACATTTTAGTTAGGAAATAATATGTTTATGGAAGATGGGGAAGTTTCATATCTCAAGGTTATAAGAATTGGTTTTTAGAATGAGGGGATAATATTTATGAATTATCATTAAGATTGGAAGATGGTCTAAACCATCAAAGAACCCTAATAGTGACTCGATATGAAAAATATTATTATAAAGTGATTATAACATTTTGATATGGATATAAAAGTGATTAGAGTTTTATATAAATATATCAGTCACCCCAAGGTGTGATTGGTTTCTATAGTGAGTGAGCAGGCCCTACAAAAAAGTGCTTATTTCTAAGAGATTTGCTAAGCAGATAGAGTTGACCAATTTAAAGTTGCTAAATAAATGGAGGAAAAATTGTGATACTTGTAGTTGATGAAAATTAAATTTTTTTGACAAGTTATATCCCTCAGGTTTGTAAATTTTATGATACAAGTTGATCTATTGTTATTAGACCTAATGGTGCAAACTGTGAGAAAACTAGGCAGAAGTGAAAAGTTAATCAGAGATGTGTTGTCATAGATAAAGGATAAATCCAAGCACACGGAGAAGTTTTTGAATACATATAATACATTTTAATATTGGATATATGTTTTTAAGGTTAGTGGATACGATGTAAATGTTTCTCATAAGTTGATCTATCTAATGCAGATAAGATGACAAAGGTGTGATGTTGTGAGATTGGTTTGCAAGACCAATACTTCTATATGACCATTATATATATATATATATATATATATATATATATATATTGGTATAATAATATTATAATATCATTAAACTACATAAAAATTCCATGAAAGTTTCTACACAGGTGTAAGAAGTTTAAGACTTTATGATTGTGTTTTAAATCTAGTTGACAACTCTATGTGAGCATCTTGTAGAGAGGAGTTTGAGCATGTATACCCTAAGTTAAATCATATTATTAATTTTATGATAACCATAATTTCATCATGTTTTTAAATATATTATTTATTATTATGGTTTTTTGGCACAATTGAGTTTATGCTTCAGTTGTTCAAAATAGATTTTATGCATATGTACAGGCCTATTGTGAACAGTGTTTTGAGAAGGGGTTCAAGTGGTGGTTGGAATTAAAAGGTGATATATAAATAAATTAATATTTTATAATTTATATTTTAGTGTAATATTATGTGTTAATACTATTTTTTTTTATATGCTCTAATAAGATCAAATTGTAATATGTTGCTCAGAAGGCCTATTAGGTCTCTATATGACCTAAAGGAGGAGTAAGGGATAATTTGGATATGACCAGCCAATGTGTAATAAAATTTTGATTTAATAATTTAATTATGGTATTATAATACTAATTAAATTGATTAATTAATATTTTTTTTAAGTGTGTTTGACTAAGAAGGATATGATCAAGTGACTTGTATAAATACTATGCAATTTTAGGCCTATTTGTGAGTGAAGAAAACAATTGAATGACATAGAAAATTGGTGAGCATAATTTGGTCATTGGGACCATAAAATTCATGTCATTAATATATAATTTTTTTTATTCATATGAGTATCAAATTTAAAATACCTAATCAATTCATGAAGAGGGTTAGTTCAGCAAAGAAGGCTAGTGACCAGTTTAAGAGGGATAAAATTGTGTGAAGAGATGAGGAAGAAGATCATAATATATTTTATGAGTAATAAATTAATATAATGGTGTTAAATTACTATAATTGGATTATTTGGTGCTAATTCATCTAAGGGGTTGGTGCTTCCTTGTAACTGGGTGCTTGTTAAAGCCTAGATGAGTTAGTGCTTAGATAGTTGGGGTTGGTGCTCCGTGTGAAGTGGGTGCTTCACTAAAAGTTGTTTTTTATCTTATAATATTGTAATCCATCTTCATCATCAGTGGTTTTTATTCCTCTTGAGTTTTTCCCACATATATACTATGTTCATGTGTTCCATGCTCTTGTGGATTGATGTTTATGCTTAATAAGATGTACATGCTTGTTTAAATGATCTATGATTGCTTAAGTAAAATTGTTAAAGAAAGTTTTGAATACTAACTCTCCCCCCTCTCAATAATTTTTATTTAAATAATTATTATCATATCATGGTATTTTTAATTAGGTCTAAAATCCTAAAGGATATCCTATAAGCAAGAATGGCTAGTCAACAAACTCAAGGTGGTTTCTATACCAGTAAGGCTCTATTATTAAATGGGTCTAATTATACCTTTTATAATGTTAGGATGAATATATATTTAATGTCACAAGGACATTATATTTGGTATTCAATTGTGGATGGTTATATTTCACCTCTTATTCCACCAACAGATACAATAGGTAAAATATCCAATGAAAATAACTCCAAGGTAATGGATATCATTCTTTATGGCCTATTAGAGGTAGAAATTGTGAAGGTAATGCATTATGTATCAGAAAAATATATAATGGACAAACTGAAGACCATTTATGACTAAGACAACAAGGTGAATATAGCCAATCTATACACCCACTAAAGATAGTTTCAAAGTCTAAATATGAATGAAGATGAAACCATTGAATCTTACATGTTGAGGGTTGATGAAAATATCAATATCATTAGGTTATTAGGAGAATAAATAAAATAATATACTAATTTATAAAAGATGTTAATATCACTACCTCATACGTTTCATTCTAAGGTATCTGTAGTAGAAGAGATGTAATATTTGGACAAGCTAGAAATAGGTGGGCCTCATGGCATCTTGATTGCCTATGAGATGAGAAATAATCAAGGAAGACCTCCCAAGAAGGAAGTAACTTTCAAAGTTTAAAATAAGTCAAAATCCAAAAATGTCGAGGATGAGGTATGTTTAGATATTGATGATGAAGAACTCATATCTATGTTTTCTAGGGAGTTAAGGTTTGACTCAAGCAAGTACAAGGGTAAGTTATCCTTCAAATGTTTTAGTTGTGGCAAGATTGATCACTTTACATCCAATTTTTCTAACAAGGATAAATTTGAGCATAATGAAGAACATGATGAACATCATGGAGGCGATAGAAAGGCATATAATTCTTACAAGAATAATAGAGATTTAAATAAGAATGGAAGTGGGAAAAGGTCATTCAAAACTAATATTTTTTATACCAAATAACACAACTAATCTAGTGTAAGTGACTCGAGCACATCTCTAGTGATGATTGTAGTAATAAGCCTAAACATGAAAATAATAAAACCTTATTAATGGCCATAGAATTAGACAATGAGGGTTTCTCAAGTGGGAAAGACATTATGGTTGACATAAAATCAAATGAAGAAGAAGCTAAAGTAAATCTTGAGTTAGAGTTAGTGAGTACCCTAAAAAAGTTGAAGTTTCAAAGGAAAAGGAATCACAAACTAAGATCATTAGTTAAGGATAATGAGGATAAAATTAGATTGTTTTAGGAAAGGATAAGTAACACTTCCAAGGAGTATGATGAGATCATAAATAAAGTTGAGGCACAAATGGAAGTAGTTAATGCAAACCTAAAGGCTAAATAGGAAGAATGTATCAGGTATGAAATTGAAGTAGAATCCATAAAAGCTAATTTGGATCAAGCATCTAGAAAGGTGAAGAGTTTTGTGAATTTTTAAAAGAGTATTGAGGATCTAGATGATATATTAAGTAATAAAAATTCTAAAAGTGACAAGACATGTCTTGGTTTTAAAGAAGACCAAAATGATGCACCTCAAGTCAACTAGAAGACTATTGAATACAAAAAGGTCAACATGAAAAGATCTATCAAATAGCCTAATGCTATAAGGTATGCTAGTTATTTCAATGGTTACTATTTTATATGTTGTCAATTTTGTCAAAGAGCAAGAAATGTAGAAGACCCTCCAAGAATGAGTACTCATGGAACTGTGAAATGACTCATTATTCACATCACTCAAGAAGTATGTATAAGATGGTTTATTATAGCTATCACAATGTAAGATACACTGTAAATCTCTATTTTAATAGATTTATAAGGTCATAAAATAAAAATAGGAAATTTGAAGCTCTTAGAGTGCAATAAAGAATGCAAATGAATATATGGAAACCAAAGGCAATAAAGCTAAATCATGATCAATCTATAAGCTCAAGTGGACTGCTTGATGTGATAAAGCATGCCTCAAGTGTGAAATCAAGTGAGGGATGTATATTATCATCTGACATTGATGATCAAATGGTTGTTGATGAGATTAAGTCTATAGTGCCAATCAAGCCCAAAAGGACATTGAACAATGTTTAGCCTTGTGAGAATATGGATATCTGGGAATATCTGTAGTTCATGATGTTTTAGTGCTTTATGAAAAGGGGTAGATTCATTAGGATTCATGTAGACATTATTATATCAGTAGAAACATGAGGTTGTAGTCAAAGAATGTTTCAACTTGATAAGATTTCAGGTTGACTGTGTTGCAAGCAAAGAGATAAAGATAAATATTATTCATTCCTATATTGGTATTTTTGAGGTCAAAGTGCACTTAATTGGTATGAGAGGTAAGGATTTTATATTTATTTATGTTATTAGTTGAGCTTGATCTATGTTAAGAAGGGATATTTGAGTGAAGTTGCTTGAAAGAAGATGAGGATGGCTTAAGAGTCTTGTTGACTCATGTTGAGATATGAATACAAAGGGGCAGTCTGTATTTCTATATTTAGATTCAAGAGTGTGGTATCCAAATGTGTGATCAAGAGTTTTATCTTCTTTAGTCATGTTAAGGAAGGTAAGTGATATAAGTTTATAATTAATTTAAAGGAGATATGATTGGTCTAAGGGGAAGCTTGGTATCTCTGAGTTCTCTATCTAGAGAGTGACTGATTTTGATATCATAAAAAAGGTATGCATGAATTTAAGGAGAGCATATGTCTAAAATGCGTCATAAAATATGTTTATTAAGTTTTTAATGGATTAATTGGGATAATCATCTGAAAAGGGAAGAGATTTCAAAACAAGGGTGAATTGACATGATTGAGAGAATTTCCATGAGTGGTTTCCATAGTTTCCAAAAACTATGTGACATCTAGTGTCTTTAAGAGGTGATATCAACTCAAAGGTAGAAAGTATGATTTCATTAGTTACAAGTGAAACTTGATGTGTGCTATTAAATAGAAGCATGGTTGATGCTTAGTTTTAAGGGGAGTTATACAAGTTGTTGATTGATCTTGATCTATGTTGAAGTGGTCTTGTGATTTGATTTATTTTTAAAAAATATGATAGTTATGGAAGACATTTATCATTAATGTCAAATGGAGAGAAAGTCCAAGAAGGGAGTTTGACCAAACTAGGGGATATAAGGGTGATAATTGCTCAATATGGTTTGCCATTAATGACAAATGGGGATATTATTGAGCATTATTTCTATTGTTTACAAGTTTTGTCATTGATGCCAAGGTTAATATTGTTTGATGTCAAAGTATGTTGTCACTAATGTCTAGATTCATCTGGTGAAAATGAATGGTGTGTGGAGTATGAGATTATATGCCTAATATAAAGAATCAACATAGAACATTATGATCTATGAAGATCCTTAGTTGAGTTATGAAGTTCTGCATAAGTAGCTTTGAAGATGCTATGAGTGAGCTAAGAAGATCTACCCAAGTAGCTCTGAAGAATAAATGATAGTTTTTGAGAATGAGAGAGGAAGTTTGAGTTTTTACATGAGGTGTTGATAGATTTTAAATTTGTACATGAGGTGTTTAGGGTTTTAACAATGGTGAGAAGGTCATCTCTAAAGATCTCCATAAGTAGCTCTAAAGATGATCAATTGAATCTATGAAGATGTTCTGTTAATGTTAAAAATAATATTTTTTGTATAAGGTTGATTTAGAATACATAATAGGAATAAGATTAATTATTAGAGTTTCAAGGTGAAGCCTATAGGGGTAAGTACTTTAGTACAAGTCTGCAACTAGACTAGTTCTAGACCCTATTTGGCCTAATGAGGCATCATGAGCTATTGACAAGACACATAAAGAATGTTTGATAGTATATAAGCATGATGGTATATTTCATGGCATGTACATGAGATTATAAGATCTTGGATAGTGGTTAGAAGTTTAGTTTCAAGGCCTAATGTGACATATAGGTCAAAGGCTTAGAGATCAAAGAAAGAGATGGTGGTCAAATGTGGTATCAGGATCAATTTAAAATACAAGTGTGAGTAGGTGAGAATTTAGAAAGGTGATTCAAGTTTTTTAAATTATTTTCATGAATTTTTAGGTCATGGTTTTCAAGAAAACACTTTAAAAAGTGTTTTGAGGTCTCTCAAGTGCATAAGATGAAGAATTGTCTACTTGAGAAGGTTTTTCAAGTGGTCATTGGTACATGCAGCTTCTACATGAGAAACTAAGCTATTCATGGAATATGGGAAGGATCCTAGCTCAAATTTTCAAGAATTAGTTTTTGGAATGAGGTATAATGCTTTATGAATGATCATTAAGACTAGAAGATGGTCTAAACCCTCAAAGAACCCTAATAATTACTTGATAGGAAAAATATTGTTATAAAGTGACTAGAATGTCTTGGTATAGATGTAAATTTTATTGGAGGTTTTATAAAAATATCTTAGACACCACTAGGTGTGATTGGTTTCTTAGGTAAGTGAGTAGACCCTACAGGAAAGTGCTTGTTTATTACAAATTTACTATAGCAGACATAGTTGACCAAGTCAAAGTTTCTAAATAAATGGAAGACAAAGTTTTAGACTTGTAGTTAGTTTCCATGAAGGTTTCTAGAAAATTTATATCCCTCAAGTGTGAAAAGTTTATTTTAAAAGTTTATCTATTGTTATCATACCTAATGGTTCAGACTGTGAGAAAACCAAGTAGAAGTGAGAAGTTGATTAGGGATGTGTTGTCATAGATAAAGGATAAATCTAAATGAATGGATATGTTATTCAAGACCTATAATACATGAAAATATTGGATATATGTTTTTTTATGTCAGATTATATGATTTAAATGTTACTCATAAGTTGATCTGTCTAGTGCAGATATGATAGTAAAGGTGTGAGGTTGTGAGATTAGTTTGCAAGACCAGTACTAACACATTATCATGTTATCTATATATTTTATATTGGTGTAATTATTTTATGATATAATTCACATGAATCATATGTCCTTGAAAGTTTGTACACAGGTGTCAGAAGTTCAACTCTTCATGGCTATGTTTTAAAGCTAGTTGATAGCTCTGAGTGAGAATCTTGTAGAGAAGAGTTTTAGGCTGTATACCCTAATTTTAAGAATATTATAAATTTTTTGATAACCATAAGGTCATTATGTTTTTAAATATATTATTTTTTTCATGGTTTTTTTGCAAAATTGAGTTTATGCTTCAGTAGTTCAAAACAAATTTTCTATGTATGCACATGCCTATTATGAATAGTATTTTAAGAACATGTTCAAGTTGTGGTTAGAAATAAATGGTGTTATGTAACTAATTTAATATTTTATAATGTATATTATATTTTTATATTATTTTTTCTTACCATGTTAAATGTTTTTAATATTATCTAAGAAGATCAAAGTGTAACGTGTTGCTAAGAAGGTCTATTAGGTCTCCATAAGACCTAAAAGAAGAGTAAGGGATAATTGAGCTATGACCAAAAAATGTTTTATAAAATTATTATTTAGTCATTTAAATATGGTATGAAAATACCTATTACATGGATTACCTAAGATTTTTAAAGTGTGTGTCTGACTAAGAAGAATATGATCAGGTGACTTGTATAAATACTAGACAGTTTTAATCCTATTTATGAGTGAAGAAAATATGTGAATAAAATAAAACATTGGTGAGTATAAGGATATCATGCATACCATTATATGGATGTCATGAATATATAATAGAGTTTATATAAATTATGATCAAGTTTAAAATACCTAATCAAGTCATGAAGATGTCTAGTTGAGTGAAGAAGGCTAGTGGCCAGTTTGAGAGGGATACAAGTGTGTGAAGAGATAAGGAAGAAGATAATTATTTATTATATGATAAAAAATGTATTTTTAAGATGTTAAAATGTTTCAAGTGGCTGATTTGGTGTTGAGTAATCTAGGGGGTTGGTGCCTCCTTGTAAGTGGGTGCTTACTAAAGCCTAGATGAGTTGTTACTTAGTTAGTTTGGGTTGGTACTCCATGTGAAGTTAGGGATTAACTAAAAGTTGATGTTTATATTATAGGATTGTATTCCATATACACCATCAATGGGTTTTATTCCCCTTGAGGTTTTTCCACATATATATTGTGGTCATGTGTTTCGTGCTCTTATGGATTGATGCTTATGTTTTCTAAGATGTACATACATGTTTAAAAGATCTGTAATTGTTTGTTTAAATGATGTATGATTGTTATCAGAGCATGGTCCTTTGAATTAAGGGTAAAATCCTAAAGGATATCCTAGAAGCAAGAATGGCTAATCAGTAAGATCAAGGTGGTTTATCTAATAGTATATCTCTATTATTTAATGGGTCTAATTATGCCTTTTAGAATGTTAGGATGAAGATATATTTAATGTCATAAGGACTTGATATTTGGCAGTTAGTTGTGGATGGTATATTCCACCTCCTATTCCACTAATAGATGTAGCAAGTAAGAAAGCTAGTGAAAACAACTCCAAGAAATGAATTCCATTCTTTATGGCTTGTCAAAGGAAGAACTTGTGAAGATAATGCATTTTATATCAACCAAATATATATGGGACAAATTTAAGACCATATATGAAGGATACACCATGGTGAATATGGCCAAGTTATATACCCACCAAAGATAGTTTGAAAGTCCGAAGATGAAACCATTGCATCTTACCTATTGAGGCTTGATGAAGTTGTCAATATAATTAGAGGAATGGGGAAATAAGTAAATGAATATACTATTATCCAAAAGTTGTTAAGATCAATAAATATAAGGTTGATTCTAAGGTGTCTACAGTATAAGAGATGTAAGACTTGGACAAGCTATAAATGGATGGGATTCATGGCATCTTGACTGTCTATGTGATAAGAACTAATGAAGGATGACCTCCCAAGAAGGAATCAAATTTTAAAGTTGAAAAGAAGTCAAAGGCCAAGAAGGCCAAGGATGAGGTATGTTCAAATATTGATTATGATGAACTCATAGCCATATTTACTAGGAAGTTAAGGGTTTGGTTTAGGTAATTACAAGGGTAAGTTACCCTTCAAATGTTTTAGTTATGGCAAGATTACTCACTTTGAATCCAAGTGTCTTAAAAAGGATAAATCTAAGCATAATGAACATCTTGTAGAGATAGAAAGTCCTATAAGTATGACAAGAACAAGATATATTTCAATAAGAATGAAGGTAGGAAAGGGTCATTCAAAAATAAGAAGTGTTTCTATACCAAAGAAGACAAGTCATCTAGTGTAAGTGATTCATGCACATATAACAATGATGATGGTAGTTATGAACCTAAACATGACAATATTTAAACCTTGTTCATGGCCATAGAATTATACAATGAGGGTTGCTCAAGTGGGAATACCTTAGGGTTTACATAGAATCAAATGAAAAATATGTTGAAGTGAATATTGAGCTAGAGCTGGTGAGTACCATAGAATATTTAAAGTTTTAAAGGAGAAATAATCATAAACTAAGATCATTAGTTAAGGACTATTAGGAGTAGATTGGATTTTTTGAGGAAAGGATGAGAAACACTCTTAAGGAGTATGATGAGATCATCAATCAAGTTGAGGCACAAATGGAGGTAGTGAATGCAAGCCTAAAGGATAAAAAGGAATAATATATTAGGTATGAAACTAAAGTATAATGCATGAAAGATAATTTTGATCAAACATATAGCAAGGTGAAGATCTTTGTGAAGTTTGAAAAGATCATTGAGGCTCTATATGATATCTTGAGTAATCAAAATTCTACAAGTGACAAGACGGGTCTTGGTTTCAAAGAAGAAAAAAAGGATGAACCTCAAGTCAAGGAGAAGTCTTTTAAAGACAAGAAGGTCAACATGAAAATATCTATCTAACAATAGAATGCTATAAGGTATGCTAGTTATTTTAATGGTTACTATTTTGTATGCAATTAGTTTGGTCATAAAGCAAGAGAATGTAGAAGACCCTCTAAGAATGATTACTCATATAACTATGGAAGGAGTCATAATTCACATCAATCAAGAAGTATGTATAAGATGGTTTTTTACAGTTGTCATAATGTAAGACACATTGAAAAATTCTATCCTAACAAAGTCAGAAGGTCTTAAAGTCAAAATAGTAAGTGTAATAAATAAGGAAAATGTATACATGGAAACCAAATGTAGTAAAGATAAATCATGATCATTCTACAAGATCAAGTTGATTGCTTGCTATGATAGAGCATGCCTCATGTATCAAATCAAGTAAGTAATGTTTATTATCATCTCATATTAATGATCAAATGGTTGATTATGAGATCAAGCATATAATTTCAATCAATCCTAAAAGGAAATTAAATAATGTTTAGTCTTGTGAGAGTATGGAAATCTGGGAATATCCTAAGTTCAAGATGTTTTAGTGCCCTATGAAAAGGGTGGTTTCATTAGGATTCATGAAGAAATTATTATATTAGTATAAGTATGAGGTTGCAGTCAAAGAAGGTATCATCTTAAGAAGATTCCAAATTTCCTGTGTTATAAGCAAGGAGATGAAGATGGATATTATTTATTCTCATGTTAGTATCTCTGATGTCAAAGTGCATTTAACTGGTGTATGAGAGGTATGATTTTTTATGTATTTATGTGACTATTTGAACTTGATCTATGTTAAGAAGGGATATGGGAGTGAATTTGTTAGAATGAAGATAAGGAGGGCTCAAGAGTCCTATTGACTCATGTGTTGAGTTATGAATACAAAGGGGGAGTCTCTATTTCTATATTTAGAATCAAGAGTGTGGTATCCTAGTGTGTGATAAAGAGTTTGATCTTATTCAATCATGTCAATGTATGTAAGTGATCTAAGTTTCTAGTTCATTTAAAGGAGATATGCTTGGTCTAAGGGGGAGCTTGGTATATCTAAGTTCTCTATCAAGAGAGTGATTACTTTTGATATTAAAATAAAGGTATGCATGGATTTAAGTAGATTATATGTTTAAAATGATTAATAAACTTTATTTATTAATTTTTTGATGGATCAAATAAGATAATGATCTAAAAAGGGAAGAGAGTTTAGAATGAGGGTGAATCGACCTAATTGAGAGAAGTTTCCTGAGTCATTGGCATAGTTTATGAAAAACTATGTGCCATCTAGTGTTGTTGAAAGGTAGTATCAAATCAAAGGGAGAAATTATGATTTTAGTAGTTATAGGTGACCCTTGATGTCTATTTTTGAATAAAATCATGGTGGATACTTAGTTTGAGGGGGAGATATTCAAGTTATTGATTGAGCTTGATCTATGTTGAAGTGATACTATAATATGAGTTATTTTTTGAAAAATATGATAGTTATGGAAGATCTTTATCATTAATGTCAAATGGAGAGAAATTACAATAAGGGAGTTGGAATAGATTAGGGAAGATAAGGGTGATCAATTTTTATTATGGTTTGCCATCAATGACAAAGGGGGAGATTGTTGAGAATTGTTTCTATTATTGATAAGTGTTGTCATTGATGCCAAGGTTAATATTATTTAATGTCACAGTATGTTGTCATTGACATCTAGATAAATTTGGTGAAGATGCATGGTGCGTGGAGTATGATACTTTATGCCCAATATGAATAATCGACATAAAACATAATGAGATATAACAATCCTTAGTTGAGTTATGAAGTTTTGTGTAATTAGCTCTCAAGATGCTTTGAATGAGCTAAAAATATACACCTAGGAAGATCTGAAGAATATTTGATAGTGTTTGAGAATGATAGAGGTTTTTTGAGTGTGTACATGAGGTTTTGAGATATTTGACATTTTTACATGAGGTTTTGAGGGCTTTAGCAATGACTAAAAGGTTAGCCCTAAAGATATGCATAAACAACTGCAAAAATGGTTTATTGAATCTATGAAAATGTTCTATTGATGATCCAAATAAAAGTTTCTTTATAATGTTTCTTGATCATAAATAAGAGGCATAGGATCACTCATGAGAGTTTCAAGGTGAATCTTACATGGGTAACTACTTTAGTTCAAGTCTAAAACTACACTAGTTCTAGACCCTACTTGGCCTAATGAGGCATCATGAGATATTTACAAGACATATGAATAATGTTTTATAGTATTTAAGCATGATATGAGATTTCATGGCATGTAAATGAGATGATAAAATCTTGGATAGTGGATAGAAGGTCAGTTTTAAGGCCTAATATGACTTGCAAGTCAAAGGCTTAAAGAACAAAGAAAGAGATGGTGGCTAGATGGGGTATAAAGATTAGTTTAAAAGAAAAGTGTGAGTGGATGAGGATTTAAAAAGGTTATTAAAGTTATTTTAAGTATGTGCATGAATTTTTAGGTCATGGTTTGAAAGAAAAGGCTTGAAAAATTGTTTTGAGGTCTCTCGAGTGCATAGGATGAAGAGTTATCTACCTAAGAAGGTTTTTACAAATTTCATTGGAATTTTCAACTTATTCATGAGGAAATAATCTATTCATGGAATATTTGGAAATTTAATAGATTAAATTTACAACCATTGGTTTTTATAATGAGGGGATAAGCTTTATGAATGATCATTAAGACTAGAAAATGGTTTAAACCCTCAAATAACCCTAATAATGACCCAATATGAAAAATATTGTGCTAAAGTTCCTAGAATGTTTTTTTATGGATATAAAAGTGATTTTATGTTATATAAAAATCTTTCAATAACCCATAGGTGTGATTGGTTTCTCAGGCAAGTGAGCAAACTATACAAAAAAGTGCCATTCTCTTGAAGATTTGATGTATCAAATAGAGTTGACCAAGTCAAAGTTCATAATAAATGGAGGACAAATTTTTAGAATTGTATTTAATGTATATGAATTTTTATAGATAATTTTTATCCCTCATGTGTGTAATTTTTATGATACAAGTTGATCTATTATTATCAGACCTAATTATGAGACTATGAGAAAACCAGGCAGAAGTGAGAAGTTGATCAGGGATGTGTTGTCTTAGATTAAGAATAAATCTAAGTACATGGATAATTTTTTAAATACTTATAATACATGTCTATATTTTTTATATGTTTTTTAGGTTAGTGTATATGATGTAAATGTTTCTCATAAGTTGATTTGTCCAATGCAGATAAGCTAGTGAAGGTGTGACGTTGTGAGATTGGTATGCAAGACCAATAATTCCATGTGACCATGTTATATATATATATATAATTTATATTTTTATAATGATATAATAATATCATTAATATTAATTTTAATTACTTTAAAGTTTCCACATATATGTTATAATTTTGATTCTTCATGATTGTGTTTTAAAGCTAGTTGACACCTCTGAGTGAACATCTTATAGAGAAGAGTTTGAGCCTGTATAACCTGAGTTGAATCATATTATGAAGATTTTTATATCTATATGTTAATAATTTTTTTTAATATCTAATTTTTTTCATTATTTTTTGGTAAAATTTACTTTGTACTTTAATTGTTTAAAACATTTTTTTTGTGTATGCACAGACCTATTGTGAACAATGTTTTGAGAAGGGGTTCAAGTGGTGGTTGGACCTAAAAGTATTTATGGACCTAAATTAATATATTATAAGGTATATTATAGCGTAACATGATGTTTTCCTACCATGTGAATTTTTTTTTATATTATTCAATAAGATCAAAGTGTATCATGTTGCTAAGAGGGCCTATTAGGTCTCTATAAGACCTAAAGAGGAGTAAGTGATAATTGATCTATGGTCAACCAATGTGTGATAAAATTAAGATTTAATAATGTAATTATGGTAATATAAGACTAATTAAATTTCCTACCTAATATTTTTGAAGTGTATGACCAACTAAGAAGGATATGATCATGTGACTTGTATAAATACTAGGTAGTTTTAGGCCTATTTGTGAGTGAATAAAACAAGAAAATGAAATAGAACATTGGTGATCAGAAGGAGTTCATGAATATATAAAATAGGTTATGAATATTAGGATCATGGTTAAAATAATTAATCAAGTCATGAAAAGGGCTAGTTGAGCAAGTAATGCTAGTGGCCAAGGAAGAAGCTCATCATCTATTATATGAAAAACAAAGTATTCTAAAGTTGACCAAGTGTTTAAAGTGGATTAGTTAGTGTTGAGTCATCTAGGGCGTTGGTTCCTCCTTGAAATTGAATTATTGATAAATCATAGATGATTTTGTGCTTATCTAGTTGGGATTGGTGCTCTATGTGAAGTGGGTGATTCACTAAAAGTTGATGTTTATCTTAAAGGACTGTGGTCCATCTACATCATCATTAGGTATTATTCATGTTGAGGTTTTCCCACATATATACTATGTTCATGTGTTTCATGCTCTTGTCAATTGATTTTTATGATTTATAATATGCGAATGCTTGTTTAAATGATCTATGTTTGTTTAAGTAAGATTGTTAAAAAAAATTTTGAAGAATGATTCAACCCCCCTCTTAGTCATTTTGCTTCCATCAAATAGGTTGTTCTAACTATTTTTTAGGAAATCAAAGGAAAGTGTCAAAAATATTGACAAAATATTTAAGGACTTGAATAAATTAAAAATACTTTCTAAACACACACAAAATTCAAAAACTAATCTAATTATAAAAATATAACTCAAAAGCCCATAGTGGAATCATATTCAACATTCTCTCATCTATCATTTCCTTAAGTCTTCCATCAATTTTATTGTGCAATAATTTGGTGAGAATATCATATAAATGATATTAAATTATCACATAATAAATTATAGAATTTATCATTGACCAAGTCTTTGATAAAATTATTTTTGAGTTCAATGTGCTTGGTACTAGCATGAAAATTTGGATTCTTGGATAATCATATTTCCACACTATTATCAAAACAAATATGTGTTGTCTTAATTTGAAACTCTCTAAAATTATACAAGATAATTATAAACCATATTAATTATTTTAAATTTTATTTAAGTGTTGTATATTCAGCTTCAATATATGATAACTCAATTGTAGCCTATTTCCTTGAAGACCAAAAAACAAACCCACTTCCTAGTGTGAAGCAATAACAAGAAGTTGACTTATTTTCATCAAGAGATCCTACCAAATATGAATATATGTATCCAATTATAAATAATTAAATTAATTAAATAAAATGAATACCATTATTAAAATTACCTCACATATATATGAAAATTATCTGCACTACTTGCAAATGCTTGAGTGATGATTTACCCATAAATCTAGAAACTAGTGAAACCCCATAACTGATATATAATCTTGTAATATAGAGGTACATTAAACCTCAAAAAATTAATATAAAATTATTTTAATCATATGAATTAATTCCATCCTCCCTCATAATATTTTATCCACTTACAATTGGAGTATTTTTTAGCTATGAATATTGAATATTGCCTTCTTTAACATGTCCTAGGCATACTTGTCTTAACGAAATAATAATTCCTCTTAATTTTGATGTAATTTCATGCCAATTAATTGATTAATAATTCAAATATAATTCATATCAAATTATTAGTTCATATATTCTTTTATGATATTCAAGATCAACATAGAGTTACCTATAAAGATCAAGTTGTCTACATATAGACAAACATATAAAACATTAGAACCCAATTCTTGTAGGTAAATATTTGGTTCATTTTAAATTATGTTAAATAATTTGATCTAATAAATAGATATAAATTATTTATTTACAATATATTTGAGCTTGGTTCATCCCATAAATATCTTTATTCAACTTATATACCCAAAATAATTTACCCTTTACCTTAAAATCTTGTGGATACCCCACATATACTTCTCTTTAATCACTCTTTTTATGAATGAAAATTTGAAATAATTTTGATTTATTTTATATAATACGTGAGAAAATATATAAATATTTAGTCTTATAATATCTTGATGTACCACAGGTGCATAGGTTTCATCAAGTCAACCCCATATGTTTGTGTAAATCCTTTTACAACTAATCTATCTTTTAGCTTGTCAAATGTGATATTAATTTTAACCTTGGTATTATAGACCAAATTTATACCAATTAAATATTTTTTAAAATTAAAATTAAATAAGTTAAATGTATCATTCCTCTTAATTTAATCCATATTGAATTTCATAGCATCAACCCATTCTTTCTTTAGACTAGCTTCTACATAGCTTCTAGGTTCACTAGTCATAAATGATAATGTAAACATAGTATTTTAATCATAATAATAATAAAATAAGTTACCTTATTTATTTTTTATGCTTTTAATCCTCATATAATATTCCCAATATAACATATGAGTATTCAATAAATGCTTTTTTTTTCTTAGTGTTGATGTAGATAGATTACTAGTCTCTTACAAAGAGTTATTATTGTTTCTTGTTAAAACTAAAACATGTGTAGGAATTTGTAAGACCTAAAAATCAACTTAAATATTATTTTAACCTTAACTTATAACATTTTTTTATGTGTATGATCCATTTCCTTCAACTTGGATGGAATTTACATCTCCTAGTTACACTTGAATTTTAAAGGAATCATTTAACTTGTTGGGATCATCTTTTTGACTTGTCATATGATATGAGAAATATAAATCAAGGGAAAACAAATTATTTTATTCCTATATTAAAAAAATGTGATACAATAGTATAAGTTCTCTTGAAACTATAATTTTCATCTTGAAAATACTTCTCTTCCCTTTCTTTATTACCTTGATTCTTAGATGTTAATATCCTAAAATATTTAATTATGTGTCCTTATGTTTTTCAATAATAAAAAATATATATTTATTTTACCTATAAATTTAGTTTCATATTTATCCTTTTAATTTTAGTTTCTAACACAACCTTTATTCTATATATATATATATATTTTTCTCTTTGGTCATTGAAACCTTTAGCTTGGTTTCTAGTGCTTGTTCTAGGCCATGTTAAATATATCCTACATATAGTCTCATCTTATCCTCATAGTAAAAGAGGGAACCCACTAACTGATAAAAAATTATAGTGTTGATGTATTTACAGTCTTTGGTAATTATCTTAATATGCAACCATAATTGAATTGAATATCTCTATTTTTTTGACTATATCGTTATCTTATATATTTTATCCATAAACCTTCATTTTATTAACTAAATCATTTAACCTTATTAAAAAATATCCTACTCCTTCAAATTATGATATTATCAAATTATCAAAATTCATTTTAAGGGTTTCGATTTTTTATTATTTTACCTTAATAAAGCCTAGATATGAACTCTCCAAGACATTACATTCCTCATGGGAATTATTGCATCCTTCAATTCATAGATAAATGTTTGTTCTTATAGCACTTTAAAGATATAATAATACTTTTTCATCTCCATTTTCTTCATCTTTTGTTGTTCTCTTATGATATTTTGTAAATATATTACAATATTAATGTGTTATGAACCTGTGGATAAAATTATCCCAAAATAGTTTACATACAATAATTACTTTCAAATAATCTCTCCCATATTCAAAATTTTCACCTTTAAAATTAAGAATATTCATGGAATCAAAATTCACAATCCATTATTTCTTTTGATAATGGCCTTAAAAACCTCTTAAACCTTAATTTAATGTGGTTTTGATACCACTTTAAGGTGTTTAATCTATTGAGTGAGTGAAAATAATCTCTTAATTAATATAAAATTGAAGATATGTATCAACCAATCTACCATAGAATTAATAGTTGTTAAAATAGTTGTGCAATTGAGATTATCGACCAAAAACTATACTATATAACTTCAAATTTTGAAATATATGCTTGCCGGTATTATTTTTTAAACATGTACCAAAAATAATCATAAATAACATTATGAAACATGAATTTATAAGAGGAATTATTGTACTATACTTGTCTAAATTATTTATTGATAAATAAGTCTTAAAACAAGCCCATTACAAGATAACTTGTATAAAAAGTTATTTTAATAAAAGTATAAAATATAAAATAAATAAATAAAATTAATTTAAAATTAATTAATATATTATTATAATTCTAAAATTAGGCTCTAATACAATTTAATAAATACTAAATCAAATAAGGTTGAATTATGTTCAAGACAAGGTCAACATGCAATAAACCTTTTAAAAAATACACCAAATCACGAATCCTACAAAACTATGGCATCCCAATTTACCTAAAATTTAGGAATTAAATTAAATAAAATTTATTTTATTTTAAATAACACTAAAATTATATCCAAACTCTTATTAAATCTTTCGATTAATCTAACAATGAACTAGATTTAATTGGAAGCTCCAACTATTTTTAAGGAAATTAATAAAACATGTCCAAAATGACCTAGAAAATAATTAATGACATAAATAAATAAAATAAAATAAATATAAACATAAGCATAAAAAAGACCCAAAATACACTAAGTATAAAAAATATAACTCAATTTCCCATATTAACATCATACTCAACATATTATACCAGTTGGATGGTTGGTGTAATGTTGTATATGCCTTTGAGGGATTGAGCTTAGTTACATGAACTTTAATAAGTCTTGTATTTTTATTTGTTTGTCATAACTTAATTTCTTAAATTATAAATTATTTCAATATGTAAGAAAATGTAAATTGACTCAAATTTTTTCCTTATGGTTGTGGTAATTTGATAAATGCTCATGATCATGATTTTGGGTTTTGATACCTTGACATTTCTTTATTATAATGATGTTGGATATGTTTTTTCAATGACTAATAATGTCATATTATTATAGGTTATAAAAAACATAAATTATCTAATTCCTTATTTTCAACAACTCGGATATGGCACTATATCATTGATTAAGTTCTTTCCTATTATATATGGGTCGACATAACAAGGTATTTAATAAACTTGCTTAGTTTGTTTGAAGTATGTAATCATATCATCTAGTTATCTTTTTTTTTTCCATCATGCATGATGATTGAGTTAGATATAGTTTTTTTACATGACTCCTTTTCTCCTAGAATATAATTAAAGACTTATTTATAATCATAAAATGTTCATAAATGAATGGTGGTTACTCAAACTATGTTATGTTTATAATTGGAAGGATGGACTAGGTCAAGTAAACATTGACCTAATTTGAATTGTATTTTTAATGTTTTTCATTATGATTGTAGAGTGTTTTAGTGTATTTAAATTATTCCTCTAGAATTAGTTGACTATCTCTTATTGGAATTGTTAGTGGAGAATTCATATGAAATATTTATTTAAATATCATTAAGATAATGTATTTTGTATATGTTTGAATGTGTTTTTAGGAATGCGTCTTCTCTTTTTCATCTTTTAATCTCAATATATGATATGAAGGATTAGGGATAAATTATGGGATAATTTATTATTTATATTCCCTTTATGTTGTAGGTACATGGGTATTTTTGTGTTTCCAAAATTTATTTGATTATTGGATTACATGGAGTTATTGATTGTCAAAATAGGACATGATATTTAAACATGGAAAAAATAAAATATATATAATATCATGTGTTTACTATATCCATTTTACTATTTGTAAAAAAATATAAACAATGTAATGGATTATATGTTAAAGTAACTTGGGTTAGAATTCATCATGATATAAAATTGCACATTTCATTACTTATTCCTTATTGAATTTTTATTATTGATGAATTACTTACTATGATAAGACTTTAAAATTTCTATCAAGTTATCTGATAGAGGTATGCAAGTGCTACATAAATTGTATTACTATAGCTTGTATTGCATGTTAGCATTTTAAACTCGATAGACTATAAATGGGTGTATTTAAGATTAAAAGATTTTTAAATTATCTTATTATAACCTTAAATTTGAACCACACTACCAAAAAAATAAACACCTTATCTAAGAAACCCCAAAATATTTGTTTAGTAGATTTTTTTCATTATTACATGATTTAGGATTTATCCAATGATATAATGATCGATTGATTTAATTATAGAGAAAACTAGATTTTTTTAGAAGTAGTTAGATTTTGAATACACCCTCCTAGTTTGGGACTTGTTAGAATTAGCCATGCAATTAAATAATGTTATTTTTATTTCAAAGAGACTAAGGAATTAATGATTTCTTGGTGTTTTAGTTGTCAAGTAAAAGTGGTGAATTAAAATTAATGGGTATGATGACTAAATTCACTCAAAAATCATGAATTCTTTTGTATACAATTTAAAATGTTATTATTATATTTATTTTGATGTGAGTGATCAATTTTTGAACTTGTGTTAAAACTAAAATGAATTCTGACTAATAGGATAAATAGTTGACTAGTAGAGAGTCACCATTTCTTATTATGATAATAAAGAATAAATGGGGAATAAAGTATTAATATGTTATTCATGAAATTAAGAGTACTCTATTATGGAATGATAAACAAGCTAACATATTTTGAATTTGAAGTTTTTTATTCCGTTGAAGTTTGATGATTACTCACCTAGATAAATTTTGCTAATTATTACATCATAAATACAATGAACTTTAATGATTTGATTTATTTTCATAGAAATTAATCCTATTAATATCCATGAATATCACAAATAATTACCTACTAATAAGAAAATCAAACCTTATCTTGACATTTAAGGTGGCTAATAATTAGCATTTGATTAAATTGAAGGATTTATTGTTATATAAGGTGTTAATAAGTTTTAATAGATGTGAAATCATAGTAAGTGTTATAAATGTGGATTTTACATTATTTATGTACATATTTTAATTTTATTTATATGATATAGTGATTTAAATACGATTCAACAATAAGTTGTATGGTTGTGATGAGAACTATAATATGGGTGAATGTGTTTAAATGAAATCCTAATTCCAATGGGTAGATCTTGTGAATTTGTGGATGAATGTAAATAATGAAAGAAATGTATGATATTAATTGTATATTTGGTTGAGATTTTAAGTTTAAATTACCAAAGAGAATACATGTTCTTAGGTTTTATAAAAAAAATAATTAAGAATTTTAAGAGAACTTTTTTTTGTTGCTTATAACATTAAGATTATTGCTATATCATATTATTTAATAGTAATAACAAATGATTTAATTAGGTAAACCTAACACCATGACTACTTTAGTGCATATTACATTATTCAATAGATATGTTAGTAATTCTTGTTGATCTAATATCTCTTAAACTATATATAGTTAGTTTTGGTTTTATCTACCTAGGGAATACTTTAGTCAACTTGAATAATATTTCCTCATGAAATTAGACCTTGATATCTATGCATTAACCTGATCCACTAGATATATTTATATTATGTTCTATATATATTCCCTATTTAATTTCTTATGTTTCATAGGTAAATACCTAGTAAAGATGATGCGATTATTCCAATATAAAGTATATAACCATGAGGCTATTGATGGAAATTTGTGTTAATCACTTAACCTAATAGGAAAATAAAACATATCTATTAATACCATGTGAAGGTAAGATAAATCATGCACCCAAATTAATTAATATTTTTTGAATTTGAATTACATGTGTATGATTGATGTCGAAAAAATGACAATAATAAAATTAAAACTCTAAAAAAGTTGTGGGTTGATTTTTGGGGTTGTAACATGTAGATGTTAAGGATTACATTGATTGCGATGGATAAATAAATGTTTAAGTAACTCTAAAATAGTATTATTAAATTTTTTTTCCCTAGTCACTCATTATAATGAATGGACATTTGAACCATGTAATGATATTATCATATTAAAAATTCATAGTGGTTTTAGATATCAAATATTTTATAAGGATAGATTCATCCCATTTAGTGAAATATTTTGTTCATGTGATAATAAATCTATAATTAATTTTATGTACTTTAAGTTTGATAGGACTAATGAAGTTAGCATCTCATTTTCTCAAGTACTTTATGTATGTATGTACTATATTTATGTATGTATGTATATGTATATATATATAGGGTATCAAGTAGATAATCTCAAAAATTCTATAATTTATAGACAATGGCTAATGATTATCTCTCTATAGTGGCATTATTCATATCATGTTTCAATAATTTCCTACTTTCAAATGCAATGAGGTGGTCAATGTTACCATGAAGCTGTGATAATTTCACTCCTATTACTATAACAGATGCATCTACATGGATAGGAAATGAGACATTCCAATCATTGTGATAATACCATGTATGTATGTATGTATATATATATATATATATATATATATACACATACATATATATATATGTATATATGTATATGTATATATATGTGTATATATATATATATATGTATATATATATATATGTATATATATATATATATATATATATATATATATATATGTATGTATGTATGTATGTATGTATGTATGCATATGTATATATATAGGGTATCAAGTAGATAATCTAAAAAATTATATAATTTATAGACCATGGCTAATGATTATCTCTCTATAGTGGCGTAATTCATATCATGTTTCAATAATTTGCTACTTTCAAATGCAATGAGGTGGTTAATGTTATCATGAAGCTATGATAATTTCACTCCTATTACTATAACAGATGCATCTACATGGATAGGAAATGAGACATTCCAATCATTGTGATAATACCACTTCTATTACTATAATTGATGCATCTACAAGGATAAGAAATGAAACATTCCAATCAATAAATATTATTATTTGTGCATTTACATTTTTATTAATTTTATCATATGGATCTTTACATTGGGTTGACTATGTGATGTGTTAGTTATTTATTTTCATTAACAAATCCTCTATTGATGCATTGATTTAGACATAATTCCTAATGAATATTGAAAATCCATTGTTAACCATGTACCTTCACTTATTCATAACACTTTGGTTGTTTTTTCTCATTAGACTTGGGATTTTCAAGTTTCATAACAAGTAAAGATAAAATATCCCCATTTGGGTTAAGTTTCCTATCTTACATCTCCCCTTATGGGGTTTTATTAACCAAATCATAAAACCCATAGGGTGATTCATATGCCACAAGTAGACCAGGTTATTTATGGATCATTTGTAAAAGAGGGTTTGTGTTAAAATAGCTTTATCTTGAGAATTTATATATTTATTGATATGAAAATTGTCCTTAATAGATTTTTTCAGCATGTTTTATATATAAATATCCTAAATACCTGATTTCAATGTCAATCCTTAGACGACATGATTTGGGAATGTCCTATGATGGTGTATGTGCTTCTTGCTTCTCAAGAAAAGGGTAGAATTGAGGCCAAAACTCAAAATGGTAATAATGATGGTTGGACCATAGTCACCGACAAAAAAAATAATAACTTTTAAAAATGTGGTGGCAAGGTACAAAATTATTCATATAGTCCTATTGGGGATAATCATTCCTCAACTTTTTTTATAAAAACTATTTTTCCTAATAAAGTATCCCCTCTACTTATGTTTAATCTACAAGTAGTGGATTATCTTGATGAGGCACCACCCTTTGCTCTACCATCGCAACCCTCTCCTAGGGTGAATATTTTAGAGTAGGAATAGATTTTGATTAGCTTGGATCATAAATCAATGTTCTAGACCTCCTGAAGTCCCTCTCCATCTCTTGAGGATGAGGAATATATGGCTCATAAGAGACAACCATTTAAAATTATTGATTACATGCCCAACAAACCTATGAATAATTTATTTGTTGTGATTGAAGTTCTCATATAAGAGAATGACATGAACCTCAATGTCTCCTAATAATTATTTATTATTAGAATGTTTTGAGCCAATCCGATACTTTGTGTAAGTATACGGTCAAGAATAGTTGTCATATTTTTATTAGTATGAAAAATATCTACTTACAAGAGGTTAAGATTTCTTGATTTTTAATATAGAATGAAATACAAATTATTTGGCCTAGGGACATATATCAAGCTATTAGGCATGAAGATGGGCATGGTGGGGCCATCACTTTATTGGCTCTAAAGATTTTTTAGAACATAATTTTTTGGGGTTCATACCCCACCCATTAGGTGGTTTAGACACTTGTTGAATTTATAATCACATCATTGGGATGGTTAATTTCTATGCCTCTAATGATTTTATGAAATGGGCCTCTTTATGGACACGGTTGTTTGAATCACTTCCAAACACACATTGGGTCCTCTATGGTGATTTTAACGTGTTGTAATCTACTAAGGATAAGGAAGGGTGCCTTCCCATGCATTAGTGTGTTGGTGAAAGATAATCCTAGTCCTATATGCATAATAAACTTGGGTTGTTTGATCCCTATCATCAATAGAGGAAAAACCTGGCTACCCCCTAGTTTATGTAGTCCAATTTTTGACAAGGAGAAGATATGATGCTTCAGTGGCTAGATTGAGATTTGTTAGCTGAATAAGATCTCTTTTTTTTCCATGATGCATGAACAAATAATGTTAATCATCCTTGATAATTTTTTAATCATATTATCACCCTATCTATTTCAATATTGATTGGACCATGCCTCAAGTAAATCTTACCTCCACATAATTTTACTTAATACTACGCATTTTAAACATGAAATAATAGTGGGACATATTATCAAAATTTGGAATATACTTCCCTAGCCAAAGGAAAACACTAGTTGGATCCAATGATGGGAAGATACTCTTTCTCACACTTCCACCTTTATTTATATCTATGATAAATAAATAACCTCTTTCTGACAACATCTACATAATTCTAAAATTTGTGATTATCTCCAAGTTTCAGAAGAGCTAGAACTATCTCCTTTTAATATATAACTTCAAACTCAAGTGGCCCATAAATCTAAAGAATCTCAACTGAGATCTCATATGTATAAGTTGAAAATAAGAGACAATGTCTCTAAGGACTTCTTTTCCCTTCTTTTTTCTAAGATAGTTTTTGATAGAATTAAAGCTATTGAATAAGGAAATGCTTAGTTTACCAAATTTCCTGACATTATAAAATATTTTTCTCATCACTACCAAGGATTTTTTACAGCCCATGCATCCTCTCTTGAATGGGAAGTGACTCTTCATCAATGCCTTCAATTTTTTCCTTGTAAAGTTTCCAATTATCAAAGGATTGCCTATGATAGGCCCTTATCTCTCAACAACCTCCATGACATAGTTAAGCAAATGGTAGTTGAAAAAGCTACAATAATTGATGGTTTATCATGTGATTAATACTAGAATATTTAGGATACTATAGGCCCTAATATTTAAAGGTATATTTTGAATCTATTTTAACTAATTCTTTGGGACCCATTATAAATTAGGGTAATATTAAGTTTATTCCCAAGACTGATGACCATAAAATTGTCACCAATTATAGAAGTATTAATCTTCTCAACATATATTACAAGATTATTACTAAGGACTTATCCCTCGGGTTCAAACATATCCTTCTTTTAATTATTAGAAGTGAGCAAATTGGCTTTATTCAACACAAGTTCATTTTGGGTAATGTCATTGTTATTTTAGAAGATATGGAATGGGATCATGTATCTAATAAAAAAGATATGTTTATCAAGATTTATTCAAAAGTATTATAGCCATATTGAGTGGACCTTTATTCTGGCCATGATTTTGGCCCTTGGTTTTGGCCCCTAACTTGTTTAAATAGTCAATATGCTCTTCCAATATGTTGGGGCATGTTTTAAAATAAACAACACTCAATATTATTAGTTTGAAATTCATTTTTATATCTTAAAAGGATACCCTTTATACCCTTCATTATATGTGTTATAAGTTGAAGGATTTATCTACCTATTATATAATTACACTTTTAGGGGTTTGGTGAAAGGCATTTCCCTCCCTTAGTATGATAAACAACTATTAAATAGCCATTTTTGGATGATTCTTTTATCACCCTTCAAGAGGAAGAAGATTTAGTTAATAATGCCATGCAATGTCTCCATATTTTTTTTTGTATTTAGGTTTAACTATCCAAAGGTGAAAGACTCAATTTTACTACCAAGCTCTAAGTCCTAAACCTCAAAGACTCAATTTTACTACCAAGCTCTAAGTCCTAAACCTCCTTGGTTAGAGGGATATCAATCATAGTGGCTTTTTCTCATACTATAGTTTAAGTTCCTTGATATCCCTTTTGATTTTTGAGATTATCCCACTAAATTATGGTATTATGTCATGAAAAGGTTTGAGAAATTTTTTAATTTATGGATTAAAAAACCTTTACCTCTAACTAGCAAATTTTAGATTTGTTTCAAAATTTTGGCAGCTACTCATGTTTACTACTCTTCCTATTTGGCCCCCCTTCTAATGATACTTAAAGTAAATTAGAAAATATCCTAAGATATTTTATGTGGAATAATTATGAAGGTGAAAATATTTTCAAAGAGCTGCTTGGAAGATATGTTATTGGCCCAAGGAATTTGGTGGTCTGGGTCTTTTAGACATTAAAATTCAAGGCCTTACTCTTAGTTATAAATGGATTATTAGAAATTTTATTGGTGATGAATCCTAAAATATTCCAATTCACCACTATATTTATTAGTGGATTCCATGTTGATTAAAGTATTGAAAAGGCTTGGGAATTTAATCCCTTCTTGATACCCTAATGTCAATTAAAATTAAGGGTACTTTTGTTGTGCAAATCCTATGGAAATCATGGGAGAAGATTAAGCCCCATATTACTTGGGTTGGTGAGGGTCTTAGGAATGGCCTATAAATTTATACCCACTCTCTCTAGTGGTTACCTTGCCTAAAATTTCATAATTTTCCATTTGCCTTAGTCGCTTGGGTTAAAGGACTAAGACTATGTAAGAAAGGTGTGAATACTATAGGTGATATATTTTACAAAGTGAATCAGTCCTAGCTCACTTGGTAGAAAATTTATTACAAATTTCATTTAAATAATTTAGATGTAGAGAAAATATTATAAATTTAAGGCTCCATTCCTAATGAATATTTGCATGAAATAGGGGTCAAATCCCTAGTTCCTTGGTGGAAGGATTGGTATTGGTCTATAGCCACCCCTTTCACTTGATATCTACCTTGATTGGGTTATAATTACTTTCCCCTTAGCACATTATAGATGAAATTCTCAACCTTAGATGGAATATCTATTTTAGTCATAGTGTTGGGCTAAGCAATTTATAATTTTGTGGTCTACTATCTTGAGCCCAAAAAATCTCATTTTTATGGTGTTTCATTTATCAGGGTTTACATGTGGATGACTAGCTAAAGCATCTGGGGGTTTCAAACCTCATATGCTTGGCTTTTTAACAACCTGATACTTTTGGTACTTTGCTAGTGCATCTGGGGGTTTCAAACCTCATATTCTTGGCTTGTCAACTTGAGAAACTGAATGACCTTCTCAAATCAATGGTTATGTAAGGATAGATCTATCTAACTCTCATCTTTCTATTTCTTGTTTTTGTTTGCTTTGTCTGTTGGTACTCTGCTAGTGCCATCTCTTTTTAGAAGGAATATTTTGGTTGATTGCCTTCTTGTTTTATCTTCTCTATAAGGGTTTGGTCCCTGGTCTACCACCTTACTTTATCAAAAATAACCTAATACTTTTAATCATCTTTTTTGGTTTTGCTCTCATACATAATCTACGTGGTGCTTGATTCATTCCCTCTTTTAGTATTTTCAACCTAAATTATTTACATGGAAAATGGATCTCTTGGGGGAATTGACTTTGGTTCCTATAAAATACAATATATTTTGGTAGATCTTTTGAGATGATATTTTATTTAAAATATAGAAATATAAAAATTATGCTTGATTTAAATATAAAGAGTTGAAATGTAGTTTTTCTATTACTAAAAAAATTACTATTATATCTAATGTTACTCTTTAGATTCAAAGCTAGAATGATAATATTAACCTATAGTTAAACCATATATAGTGCTTTCTCAACCATTATGGAAATTCCCCATGCATGATTATCCATCAACCCCCTAATCCACCACCTTTTCTTATGCCTCCCTGAGGGTGAGGGTGTGGTCGATGTCAGTAATGTTCTAGAACTAGACACAAGAGACATTCTCCTCATTCATCACCACCTTAATGTTATTCCCCATGATGTGGATTTCCAAGTGGATCTTATAGATGTAGAGGCAATGGTAGGGGATGGGGTCCTCCTCCCTTGAATCTTAATGGTGACAATAGGAGTTGGGGTCTTCCCCCAAGATAAATTTATGTGATTAGATCTAGAAACTTCTCCTAAAAGATAGTAAGATGATGAATTATAAAATTAAAAAACTAATGTATGGGATCCCTTACTAATATAAGAGGATCCTCCTACTCTAGAAGGATGGGGTAATAAGCCTTAAGTCCAACCATCTCCACTGCCCCCCTAATGCCCATGCTTATTACAACTACTTAATTATCCTCTTCATTGATTTCTATTCCTTACTCTTTTTTCTTAGTTGTTAAACTATTGATGTGATTTTTCTATGTGTGGTAATTTATTGACCACCTTTTTGACCTTTCTCAAGGTATTTTCGCCCTTAGTGA
Source organism: Torreya grandis (assembly GCA_037957365.1). Taxonomy (NCBI): domain Eukaryota; kingdom Viridiplantae; phylum Streptophyta; class Pinopsida; order Cupressales; family Taxaceae; genus Torreya; species Torreya grandis. The sequence continues at coordinate 4,646,754 of JARHVA010000466.1, forward strand.
GACTATTCTCATGGGGTGAGACTTATCCACCCATTTTTTTATATGATTCAAATTGTACCATACACACACACACACACACACACACACACACACACACACACACACACACACACACACACACACACACACACACACACACACACACACACACACACACACACACACACACACACACACACACACACACACACACACACACACACACACACACACACACTCACACACACACACACACACACACACACACACACACACACACACACACACACACACACACACACACACACACACACACACACACACACACACACACACACACACACACACACACACACACACACACACACACACACACACACACACACACACACACACACACACACACACACACACACACACACACACACATAGTGTAACCTATGTGTTTTAGGATTGTTCTTACCTACTTTTGGGTAAATGATTACCAATTTTACTAGATCCACCATGAATCCCTCTTTGAAAATGATAGGTCATAAAATGGATATGAGAAGGTTAAAAAACACACATTTTTTTAGGTTTAATGATGTGTTGATTGTTTACATCATTGGAACATTAACCATAATACTTGGGCATGGTATTTTATCAAACCATACACCATCTAATCATCTAGGTAGACCTATAAAAACTCATTTATAAATTATATATATATATATATATATATATATATATATATATATATATATATACCACTATCTTGTTTAATATTGTTGGGGGATTATTCAACCCAAAAGGTGTTACCATATACAATAAAAATCCCTAATTACTTATAAATGTAGTTTATGGGTGATCCTTAGGGGATATCTAGACCTGGTGGTAACCATAAAATCCATCTATAAATTAATATATTTCTATTCCTACAACACTTCCTAATATCTATATTTTAAATGGTGTTGGGAATGGATAATGTAAACATGCCTTATTAAAATTCCTATAAAAATTAACATATATATATATATATATATATATATATCCTACATTTTTGTTTTGAATGACCATGGGATTAATCCAATTAGTGTCTTTGAAAGGAGTGATAATACCATCAAATAACATTTTATCCAATTCAATTTTTTACTTTGGTTTTAATGTTTGGGTTAAGCTTGTATGGTCTCTTCCTTAAAGTTTTGATATCAAATTTTAATTGGATTTTTATTGTGCCAACTTATTATTTTATTCCTTTTAGTTTGGTGAATGTCAAATGAAATAAGTATTCATATTCCCATAGCAATTAAATTATTATTTTTGACTTATTTTTTCACCCAATAATCTTTTTTTTTTTTTTTTGGTGGGGTGGATTTACATCCTTAGATATATTTTCTTCTCTTATTTTTAATGGTTTTCAAAAATATTGTGTTTTATCTTACATATTATCAATAAACTACCTTTCCCTTTCCTGTATCTTATTTTTTTATGTTTCCTAATTTATCTTTGTCAACCTCTACATCTTATTTTGTTATTTTTATACAATGCATTATGTTTTGAAGTTCACCTTATGGATATGCTTTTCCTCCTCTTTTAGTATTTTTATAATGATAGTTTTGATGAGTTCTCAATCATCTGTATTCCATATACATGTCAATCATTTTAAGTTTACTAAACTATTGTTTTGCTTCATTATCTAAAATAAACAATAATGTTTTAATTATCCATCATTCTTAGCATATCCTTGTATCTAGATCCCATAAGTTAAATGTGCAATAAAAATAAATCATTAGATCCTCCCATTTAAATTTTCTTATGTTGATTTATTGATGTATATACTAGGTTCATGGATATTCTTCAAGGGTCTAATTAAATAATTGTACCCATAACCATATTTGCATTTATCCTTTCCATATCCATATTCTTTCACAATTTTAAAGATGTATTGTTACACTAGTTTTCACTACAAATAATTATATTTATTTAAAGTATCCTTCTCATTTGATAAATCTTATTTTTACTAAGATTCTAGAGGATTTGTAGTTTAATATTGAGGACTTATGGGTCTTCTACCACTTTTTTGTGGTGATATTCATTGTATCATCAATTTACCTCATTATTGTCTATTCATTTGGGAACACCCATGGCATATATTGGAGGTAATACTCTACATATAAAATCCAATTAAAAATGGGCATTTTTAATTGGATTATCACTCAATGTAATATACATTTATCATTAATGGTGTCATATAATTCAATTTGATAGTTTTATTTCCATGAGATTTTAGTTTCCACCTGTGGCATTCTTTCCTAATAGTTGTTTCATATTATTTGTACAACTAGGACTCAATGTCATCATCATAAGTTGTTTCAACCTCCACACTTTAAATTTTATATCTCCCTCATCATTGGCTTCATTTACATCATCGATTTTGTGATTTTATTTAGTGTGTAAATTATAGAGAGTTCATCAACTTTGTTTTCTCCTTAATATAACCATAATTCCAATGATCATGTAGATCCCATATCTATTTCTAAGGGAAAGTGGACTAATAACACATTACCTTTAAATTTAATATCTTATTATTTATAGTTCAATGTCTTGTTGTAATATAAAAACCATTGTAATTTTAATAAGGAAAGTAAGCTATATTGTACATATCAGTACCCTCAAAGTCCATTTTTATTTTTATATCCATAAAGTTAACCTAGATATTCCTTAATGTCCATAGTGGTGATCATGTGGTTTCATCTACCATGGAAATATCATAAGTTTCCACATGTAACTAAGATTTCCCCAGAATATCTCATGTAATAAAAGGAAATAACATTGGTATTTATACCTAGGTCTGAGAGCATATTGACAACATCATGGTCATTTATTTTTACACAAAGCAGTATTCTAGTCTTATTCCATTTTTTACTTATCCTAAACACATTATTTTTTATTTTTATTTGATGTTTATTAACTCTTTTCATATGAGATTTTGGTTCTTATTTATTATAGTACTTGTAGATATGTGTTAATTTTATTACTAGATCTTTATTTTTCACTAATTTTAACATCTATTTTAAGTTTTAAATTTATCTCTCATCAAAATAAAAAATCTCAAGTTGATATTTTTAATGCTTATCCATTATTATTTTCTTACTCTTCTATATTATTCTATAACAATCATGTGCATTAGGATAATCCCCATCACTATGTGTAACTATGTAGTCATATAAAATGTCCAAATTGGTAGGTTGAGGGTGGCTTGTGACACCCTATCCATAGTTCCTTTTTTCATGCTCTTGTGACCCTTCTAGATACCTTTTCACTCATTACCAATCATTTAAAACCTTTCTAAGGAAAAATTCCCTATTCTATGCATATTGTCACCCAACATAGATACAAACACACTCAAAACCTCATACCAGTCCTTAACCACCTCAATCACTCTCAATTTAACATTTTTACATCTACATCACACTATTACACAAATCACATTAGGTGGGAAAACTAAATATGGATTGATGTCTTTTAAAATATTGTTATGTAGGTAATGTGCCCACACAATGGGTCTAAATTACATGTTTAATGCATATTACACACTAACCCCCCTTTTTCAAGTGATTCAAATATTGTTTTATCAATCATGATGGAGGGTTAGGGTTTTAATAGTAAAAAAACTCTAAAAAAAGTTTTATTGACAATCATCACTCACGATTTCATAGGTAGGCTCACATAGGAATAATGAGAAAACCCAAAAAAATTTAGGTTTCTATGACCAATTTTGGCCAATAGAAGCAAAATTACATAATAACACAAGACACAAAGGTGTCTTAGTTTTGGTTCTCCTATCCTTTCATCAAACAAAATCTAGATTCATATTCATGAAATTATTCTAGTCTTGCAAACGCATTATTAGCCTTTATCTCAACCATCTTAGCCTATTTCTATCTAAGTCATATTTCTCCTTATTTATTATTATTTTTAGAAAGGTAAAAATGATAAATAAATAATACAAATCATGACTATAATTATTCCAATATTATTTACTGATTGATTAATCAAAAAAATTTACTAAATTAAGAATAAAACTCCATTATTCCCAAAAAAATTAAATCATTTGGTGAACCCGACTTACTTCATTTGTACACAAAAACCCTAGAGAAATTTTTCTTGCTGATTTTTCTAGTATGTTTATGATTTTTCCTGCATAGTTAAATAAAAATTTCATATTTAATTTTTAAAATTCACCATAATAATTTTAAAAATCATTTATTTCAAATCCTAGTTAAATTTACTACATCCCTTTGATTCTTGAGGTATCACGTTACATGTTTATGAGATTTGTATCCTTTTCATTCATATTCAAGTCATTATTTAGATTATATTTATTTAATAATCTCTTTCATTATTCAAGTTGTTTTCCTTATGACACCTAAGCTCCTTACATCTTTTCCTTTGAGATAAAGTGTAAGACTTAGTGGAAACCCTCTTGAATTCACCCAAATTCCTCTAACCCATCCATATACCATGGATAAATAACCAACTCAACTTCCTACTATAGATCCTACCCATCCAAATTACACTAATTTATATAAAGATAATTTTGATAATGAGGAATATGAGAATAACAATGATGACAAACACATTGATGTTCATGACCCACCATATCGAGTGCTTGATCCACTTCCACCTATTATTGATAATGATTTTTTCATCAATAAAGATTTGATTCTATAAATTTTTAGAGAGAGACTACAAGAATATCCCTTAGATCATGCCCTTATCTTACTATATATCATGGAAATTAAAAATTCTAAGCAAGTTGAGTCTTCCATTCCTTCAGATCAATCAATTGAAAATAAAACTATAGGGGCAAATATGTCTCAATAATCCCCTATAGCAGTCTAACCTTCCTATGAGGTAACACCAATTATAGTTAGTACATATTTGTCTTTTGATGTGGCTACCCTTATGCAAGAGATAAAATTTCTTCAATCCAAGGTGCTATATTCTAAGCAAGGAGCCTCTAAACCAACACAGGATTTAGATTCTTTTTCTCTACTTCATACACCATTGGCACACCATATTACTTCTACACCCGTGATAATAAGTTTTTTTCAACCTAATCTCACACTATATGATGACAAGGGTGATATAGAGACACACTTGAGAGCTTTTCATGCAAAATTCTTGGACTATGTGCCAAATGACTACTTATTAACAAATTATTTTCATGAAGTTTATAGGATTATGTTTTACAATGGTTCTATAGTCTATTAAATTAGTCAATTAATGCATTCAGTCCTTTAGCCAACATGTTCCTAGATTATTTTAGCATTAACATAGGTGACAAGGTTTCTTATGCACAAATTGCACAGTAAAAACAAAGGTCAAAAGAACATCTCACATATTATGTTCTTCAATATAAGACTATCTTGGCTAAAATGACTAGCCCCATGGCTGATCAAGAATTACAAGATCTCTTCAAATAGAGTCTTATACTAGCTTTGCATGAGTCAATAATGTTCAAAAGGTTCTCTTCCTTCACTGATTTATGTCATACACTAAAGGAAAGGGAAGTGAAATTAATTTGAATGGGTAAACTCAAGTACACAATCATATCAAAAACAACAAAAAAGATTAAAAAAATCTCCCATATAAAGTAAAGGTTAATGAGAGAAAAAGTCAAAATCAACATATAATTAATGTGTCTTTAGAGCCCCCTTAGTGAGTGGTTCTATCAACACCTCCTCTGCAAGCCTTTACCAATCTACCAGTATCTCCAGCCAGAGTCTTATAGTAGTTATTTGAATACAATATCATATCTCTCCCTCCTATATGGGAAGTTGAAAAAAGATCCTCTTCCTCATGGATATGATCAAAATGTATTTTACAATTTTCACAGGGCACCAGGCCACATAATGAATAGATGCATCAATTTATGACACAAGATAGAAGACTTGATAGATGGAAACCTCATTGATATTGGCACTCCACTTGAGCCTCCTGAAGCAAAGCAAACACAAGAAAATGATCTAAAATTTTTCTCAAATCATTTCCCACAACATTATAAAGAAGAGATAGGGGAAAAATTAGGTACTTATCATGCACACCCTCCACCATCTACATATCAGACACTTTTATTTGAGTAACATCATTTAAGCAACATGATTGGTGTGTATAATTCTAGAGTTCTAAATAGACCTTTGATCTCATTATTATAATATGAGATAGTTGAGGATGATTTAGATTACCAAGCACTATTTATCATAGCATACATTAATCAGCATCCCATTCATAGTGTTCTCATAGACAATGGATCTAGTGTGAACATGTGTGCTATAACATTACCTCAGCATTTGGGACATTCAAAGTATGATATCACTCTGATGGACATAGTCATTAATGGATTCAATGAGCACATATAGAGTTCATTTGGTGAGATTATAGTTCCTCTATAGTTTTGGCCTACACATGTGGCCACACCATTTACTATTGTTCTCAGTGCAGGAAACATGTTGTTTGGTTGACCATGAATACAAAAACTTTAAGTAATAACTTTTATAGTTCATAGATGTGTGAAATTCATTCATTCTAATTAGGTTTTTATAGTTGGAAAATTTCCATATGAGTTACCATTACCCACTTTAGATCCATATCCTACTCTATAGTCATTATTTTTGGCTCCTCCACTAGTTATAGTTCTTCCTCTAGTTGAGATTCAGACATAGTTGAGGCCTCCCTCACCAATATAGAAAGTTTATACACTTCCATGGGGGCCTCTCTTAGATAAACCACTATATAAATGATAGTTTTAAGATTCTGGATAGTTTTCATCTATAGTATTCACAACTAGGGTAGTATTATTGAGGTCTCATGACTTTACACATAGAGCACATTTTTAGAGAGATTATTCTACTACTAGATGGGTCCCTAAGAGCCTAATAGTTACATCCACTTCTTAGAGTTACAGGGGGACCCCATAGTTAGTTTCCACTATAGAGATTTTAGAGCACTTATAGCATACATAACTTTTAAGGTCATTATCTCAGCCCTTCCATTAGGCTTCATGATCATACACAATCCCTCTCATTGATATAGGACACTATGATAGGGAGTATTTTATGAGACTCATTGGTTAGTATCAATTCTTCCCATTTTTTCTTGTACATAACTTCTTTTCAATTTCTTGTACATAGTTTCCTTATGATTGCTTATATATGGATTATTTCAAAAATACCAAAACTATTATAACATTTCAAAATATAAAAAAATTAAAATAACTCAAAAAATCAAAAACACTTTTCAATTATATGCATTATCCATGCTTTTAGATTTCTACTACCATGCTAGACTTATATTTTGTTGTTTTATGCTATTATTTGTTGATTTATCTACATTACCATGCTTCACTTGATCTTATTTAAATGTGTAAAATCACACCTAGATCCTTGATTGCTTCACTCTACCCATTGTGGGGGCATCCTACTCATACATTTGAGACATACATTGATATATCTACCCATCGAGGGCATCTTCTACATGACTACACCATCTAAGTTATGTCATTCCTACACCAGACACTCTAGTTATCATATTGATGTACATTACTTGATAGGTTAGATAGATTATTTTATTGAAACTCACTATTATATAGCACTTGTGTATGTCTTATCATCTACCCCATCTTGTACTACATTTTTTTCATACTTTCACTTCTTGCTTTGATTATTTAGATGCAATTGTATTTCTAGCATTTACATGCCATCCTTTCTTGCTTTAAGTATATAGTTTTGATTGTATTTATTAGTTCTTATTTTGTCTCTTATGTGTGCCTTAGGACATTTATCAATATATTTTACTTGTAATCTTCTATATTCTTGTGGATTTTATTCCTACCTTGCTTATTTTCAATTGTATATGTATGTGGCATTTGAACATGCCTTATGTGCTTAATTTCCTAGTTTGAGTGACATGTTCCTATGTCCCTTTTTTGCTTGGACCCTCAACCACTTTTTTAGGATTCTTGATTCTTTCCTTGCATGCTTATTTCTTGTTTAATTTTCAATTTTTTGCAATGCCATGATCCACATCATGCATTATCATGCCTTTTTGGATGCCATGATGGATATCATGATCCATCCCTTCTTATAAACTAACACCTAAAAACTAACATTTAAAATTTTATTTCATTATATTGCACATGCTATTACATTGTTACATCTATCTAGGCACACCCTTGTTTATCTAACAATATCCAATACAAACTATGCTAGATCTTGAGACATCTTTTTGATTATCATTGCTATATCATGCATTTCATAGAATAACACACTTGCAAGACTCTTTCTTTTGAGGGAAGTCATTAAAGGGTCTACATTCCTACCCTTAGAATAAGGGGAAATAAAAAAGGGTTTGGTCATAGAGATCATAGCCTCTACTAGTCAAAAATTAGTTTTTAGAACACTCAAAATAACATTTAAAACCAAAAATAAGCATAATATACTAGAAAGATGGTGATGAATATAGGATAGTGCTTAAAAATAGTAAAGGAAAAGATAACCATACTTGGACTACAGAGCTATATAGGAAAGTGTCATGTTTTCAGTGCTCATATCCAAATAGCATAAAATCCATAGTTTCCAAAAATAGACAAAAAAGTAAGTTCAATTATAGTTTTGTTAGCTAAAATTTAGTTCAAATTGAGTAGTTTTAATACAATTTTTCTTAGAGTATCAAGATATAGGGGGCATCATATGTGGAATTATGGCTCTCATTTCTAGTTTTAGATTGGGTAATTGGTATAACTTCTAGATTAGAAACCATGTTATAAACACTAGTGATTGGGGTAATGTGCATGGCACATTTAACTTATTTTCTTTCTAGTTCATCATATTACCTAGGTATTCTCAGTAGTTGCATGCCTTATTTCATTTGTAGGTGGTTGGCATCATTTTGGAGTGGCTTTCATATAAGATTAGTTCTTAGTTTTAGAGTGGCTTTCACACAAACATAATCTGCACCTTTCAGAGTTCTCAATATACATTCAACTATCCATGCCACATTGTTAGAATATAGAGCATTCATGAGATTTAGGAGACATCTCATATGATACACATTCATACTGGTACTATTTTGTAGCTTAACATTTAGGGGGAAATGATGGAGCCAAAATACTAGCTTGCCTTTATATTCTTGAGCCACCAACTTAGAGGGATTAGACACATAGTCTAAACATTTATTAACACATGCATGATCACATAGCTTCACTTAATGGGTGATAATGGAGCCAAAGGGCTAGCTATTACATTATTGATCCACTCTCAAGGAATTAAAAACTCAAATTTGTTTATGATATTAATCTTGGTACAACACATACCCAACATCACTCAATATCATACATATTTATGGGCTTTAACCTTATAGGTAAGTTCAGGTACGCTTTCTATTTTTCATTTATCTTAGTATTTTAATTTTTTACATCACTATAATAAAGGGTGGGGGGGAAATTTAGTCATATAAAATTACCAAATGTTATTTTGAGTATGGATTATGAAACCCTATCCATATCTCCTTTTTCTATGCTCTTATGACCCTTCTAAGTACCTTTTCGCTCATTACTAGTCATCTAAAATCTTCTAAATAGTCATTCCATCTCATCCAAATTGATTTTCCTAGGCCAATCCTAATCCCTCAGGTCCCAATCCTATAGGATAGATGTGCCATACTTGGACTATAATTCTGGACCCTAGAGTGTCCCTTTTTTGGTGCTCCTGTCTATTTGCATTTTGATCCCAAACGATCATTTTCATTTGATTCTTATCCTTAATTATGTTAGTGTATAAAGGATACATATAAATTATAAACAATTATTATCTATAAAATCCCATAAAAATCTTATTTATAATTGAGGTGACAAATCTTACAAATCAAAAAAGAATACGTAATAAAACACTAAGGCAAACTTTAGTATTCTCTACATATAGTCACCCAACACAACTACAAACACACTCAAACCCTCATACCAATCCCTAGACACATCAAAAACTCTCAATTTACAATTTATATATCTACATCACACTATTTAAAAAATAAAATTAGGTGGGAGAACTACAATATGGCTTGATCCCTCTTTAGAGTGTTGGTATGTAGGTAGCGTGCCCATACAAGGGGTGTGGATTACATGTTCAGTGCATATTACATATTAACCCCCATTTCTCAATTGATTCAAATATTTTTTATCAATAATGATGTAGGGTTAGGATTTTAAGATTAAATCATCTCTATAGTGAGTTCCATTGATAATCAACACTCAATATTTCATAGGCAGGCTCACACAGGAACAACACAAAAACTCAAAAAAAAATCAGATCTCTGTGACTAGTTTAGACAATATTAGTATTAGACAACATCAAACCCCAAGGTTTTGTATTTTTTATACTCTTTTCCTTTCACTAAATGAAATCTATATTTATATTCATGACATTATCCTAATTCTATATAGCCAGTTTTAGTCTTTTTCTCAACCATCTCATCTTGTTTCCATCTAAGTCATATTTCTCTTTATTTATTTCTATTTTTATAAAGTTAAAAAAGATAAATAAATTATATAAATCAGGACTATAATTATTGTAATATTATTTACTAATTTATTAATCTTAACCTTTAGCTAAAATAGGAATAAAACTCCATTATTCCCAAAAAAGTTAAGTCAATATGACTCATCTTTAGAGGCTATAACTTTCTGTTTCCCCTTCCCCATTTTTGTTCCACTCCTTGTTGTTACTATTAATCTATATTTTAGGTCATCTATTTTTATTTTTATGTGTTGTTTCCACGTTATATCCTTATGTTATTTCATTTATTATATACACTCTTATTTTAACTAAAATAATTGTGTGTTTTTGTGAGCATTGCTCTTCATCTATTATTTTTCATCTCATTCTTCATGTCTCATCTCATTACACTACCCTTTTCTAATGTATTTTTGAAATTTTATTAAAATGTTTTATGCCATTTATTGGAGGATATTATACTAATTATTTGGTCATAATGCATCAATTTTTGTAAAATAATGCTTCTTAAGGGTAAAGAAAAAATCATGAATTCCATTCTCATGAAAAAATCCACATGTCGTTATGGTTATTACATGTAGTTTCATGCAATGTGGCCAATCCTTGTACACGTATATCACATTGATGGTAGGCCCTCCTAAATATATCCTTTATTATAATCTTTACATCCTTATTAGTTTCTTCTCCCCCATGCTATCTACCCATATAACTACCCTAGAATCCTCTTTGTTACCCATATTGATTACTATTGTAGTATTGTGGTTGGGGATTTTATAGAGTGATTTCTTTTATTTCTAGAGGGTTTATGTATTTTTGGTAAGTGTGAAGTATGGTAGGGTTTCCTAAATGTGTTTAAGGTGATACCATATATTAGAATATTAATTCCTTTATGTGATTTATTTATTGTAACTCCACCAATACATCACGTCTAAGAAATATGCCATTATAATTGTTGAATGACCCACAAGTAGTGTAATACATTCATTGGTTAGTGGGTGGGGATAGTTAAATTAGTGGATACAACTATTGAGGATGTTATTGATATTTTTTAAATATGTTGAAATAAATATTATCTTAATAAATAGGTTGTTGAATTGGGGAAGACATCCACATTACTATTTGGGAAGCCTTTACAATTGTGATCCACTTTTCCATTTCTTTATGCATAATTTATGTTCGTAAATGCCCTTCTACATAATAGATATTACACCATATTATATCCCTTAGTGGGTTGTTTTTAGTTGGGGTTAAGTTAAATCTATCTACCTTCATTATAATCCCATGTTTTATACATAATTTCTCTAACTCTTGTTACTATCTATCCATATTATTCTTTAGGGATGTATTTACTATCTCCATGATTAGGCTTCTAAGAATGAGGCCATCTATAATGTATAAAAAAGTGTATTAAATATCTTACCATCCATATTTAACTCTTATATTTGGTATTAATCCTAAAATAAACCAATAAATCATTTGTTTTTTATTTAGTGATTCTTTTCTATGCCTTTAACCAATTGTGTGTCTAAGGATATGTATGGCCGATTCATAGCTTAAATAACCTTTCATATTATCTTGTCACATTTATCTATGTTATTATATTTTTAGTAGGGTTGACATATGAAATAAACATTATTTAATTAGATTATAAATAGGAGGTAGTGGCTAATATTTAAGTATCATATTGGGAATTTCTATCTTATTTAATTATTGTGGAGATTGTCCCCTCTAAGTGGATAATTCATATTTATCAAGTATTACGATATTTCACCAATTGCTATTGTGGATCTACTTATTATACTCATATTGATGAGACATATTATTCCATTAGATTGTATTATGTAAATAATTTCATTACAAGTGGTATCATAGATTTGATTTGGGTTTCTAAATCATAGGTTTTTCAAATCCGGTGTAGTTTTTTTGTGAGAGCCAAAGGGTAAAAAAATAAATTGTTATCTATGAATAATTTGGTTTTTATCACCATCATAGTTTTTGATTTTTTTAAGAAGTCAAGATTTTTTCTCACCCTTATATAAGTTAATAGTCTTTAGATTTATCTCAATGATATGATCACAATGGTACAATCCTCTAATAAATGTTTTTCAATCTTGAAGTCCTAGACCCTAGGTTTTGTACATGACTATTCCAAACACTCTTAAATATGGGAAAGGGAAAGACACTATACTAAAATACCTCATAAGGAGGAAATAGATTTTGAAACTTTGAAGTCTGGGGTTTCTAGGTTAGTTTACCAACTTTGGTTAGGTATGCAAAGCATGGTGAAGAAAGATAATCTCAATGTGGCAAATGGGGACATCGATGTGGTTGGATGATGTGAAGTATAAGTTGTAACATATCAATGGTATGTTTGTCACCCTTGTGTCTTATATTACATATCTAAATAATCCTCCACTATTAAATTATGGTTCTCCCAACTAGAAAATCAAAACTCAAATACCAAATCAAACAATATGCTTCAAAAATTGGAAATGCTTATGTTTTTTGGTGAGGACCCAATCATTTAAATCAATGAAATTTAAAATTTATTTGATCCACATTAGACCCCATGTGCACAAATGTCATTCATGGTATAACCTGAGTAGTTAAGTTGGTATTGGTGGTTGTGAAATAAAAATAAAAATAATGTCCTTCATGCTACCTCAAGAGTGTTTAATGATGAGATGCATATACACTATCATAAAAATTTCACAAAAAACTAATCCAATTAGTTAGTAAAGGTACAACAATTATGACCTATCAATAATTATATTTAGTAATTTAAAAATCTATCCTTATGCATAGATGACATCAACAAGGAAAATATGAATTATGTGTTCTTGGGTGAGATTAAGGATAGAATCTAACTTGATGTTCACTTTTTTAATTTAAGTTTAGTATATGAATCCATAGTCTTCATGTGTAGGGAAGAGGAAATATATCTGGTCAAATTAATGTCTTTCATTAATGACCATGAACACAATTCCCAAGAAAAATAAATTGATCAACCTACTAGATTGACTGTTCATTATATGAAATAAAAACATGCAAATAGGTTATGTTTTAGTTGAAATATAAAGTGGAGAAAAGGACAAAAATGTGTAGAGAATAAGTTTTTATACATTGAAGGAACTAGTCATGATGAAGAAGATGGTAATTCCTTAGGTGAGGGTGAGGGAGAGACAAAGGAGGAATTTGAAGATCCAAAACCTAATATCTCATATTGTTCACTTTTGGGTATTAACCCTCCTCAAATCCTTAATAATGTGGGTTTTCTAAAAAAAACAAAATTTGATAATGTTTGTTGAATCAATGAATACACATAATTTCATTAACAGTAAGTTGGCTTCTCATTTTAATTGCTTCATTTACCCACATCCATAATTTCATGTCATGATTTAAGATGGTTATATAATCAATTGTTTCTAGAAATTCCATATTATTAAGATTTATATGGGAGAATACATGATAGATTAAACTATGTTTTATATTCCTATGGGTGGGGTAGACATTATTTTAGGAGTCCAATGGCTCATAAATTTAAGCACAATATATATTAATTTATAAAAAAACTATTATTGCATTTTCATTCTAAAGGTAGGAAAATTGAAGTGCGTGGATTGTAAGAAAATTATCCACAAATTGTTAGTTCATATGAAATAATATAAAAAAAGAGGCTAGAAGATTTGTAGCATAATTATTTTCTATAGCACAATATACATGAATTTATAATAACTATTAATGCAATTTCATTTTGAAGATAACAAATTTGAAGTATATGGATTATAATAAAACTCTCCACACTTGGTTAGTTCACATAAAAAAAAAAGTATTTTTAACAAAGGTGTTGAAGGATTTGTAGAAAAAATATTTTCCATAGAAGGTCAACCAACAAAATTATCTACACATCTAATCTGCATATGATTACCAATGAACACCTAGATCTATTTGGTTCTATGCCAAAATTACTACAACTAATAAGCGAACATGATCATGTCATTTGAATACTTATGGGGAGTCAACTACCAAACATCATACCATATAGGTATCCATATTCCTATAATAGTGAAATTGAAAAATGGTACATGAGATGTTGGAGGTAGGTATTATCAAACATAGCCAAAGTGAATATTTGCCATTGAATGTCATGGTGTGTAATAAGGATAACAGTTGGATGATGTGTCCATAATATAAATAAAACAAAATGTACACAATAGAATATAAGTTCCCTATTCCAATAGTTTATTAATTTCTACATGGTGATGTTTATTTTAAAATACTAGATCTTCATTCTAGATACCATCAAATTTAGATTAAAAATAAGATGTCATAAAACAAATTTCAAAACTAATTAAATCCATTATGAGTTTTTTGTCATGACTTTTGGTCTCATAACTACACCATCTACATTTACAAATTTGATGAACATTATTTTAAGCATTTTTTTGAGAAAATTTATCTTGGTGTTTTTTTTAAGGCATCCTAATATACATCAAATCTTTGGATTTTTTTTTTCCAAATGTAATACAAGCATGGTTAGTTCTATAAAAACATCAAATTTATGTATAATATTCAAAATGTGATTTTGGAGACCACTAAGTGGAGTATTTGGGTCATATTTTTTGAAATATACAAATTAAACCCTAAAAATATTAAATCAATGATAGAGTAATATGTGCCAAAAAACCTGAAGAATTTGTAAGGATGTTTTTGGCTAACAAGTTACTTTTACTGATTTATGAAAAAATTATGGTAGTATAAGATAACCACTCAAAAAAAAATTTGAATCAAGACTCCTATTGGAATGAAACAAATACTAAAACATTTGAGAATATAGAGGAGGATACGTGTACCACTCCAATTTTGGATACCCATAAGTTTTATAAAAACATATTTTTGAATGTGATGTATTAGGATATGACATAGAACTAATACTCATGTAATAAGGAAGACCCATTACAATTGAGAGTCATAAACTAAATGGTTACACTAGGATAAAGCCAATTTATAAGAAAGAGATGTTAACTATTATTTTTGTAGTCAAGTAATGAAGACCTTATTTGATGGGTATCCACTTAAACATAAAGAATGATCATAGAAGTCTAAAATATTTTTTAGAATACCAATTATCATCAAAATAAAAACAAAAATGGGTGATTAAAATGTTTGGGTATGACTTGAAGTCATATACAATAAAGTAAAATATACTTTTGTAGTAAATTCACTATCTAGGAATGATGAAACCACTAAGGGTAGAAACTTATAGTAGAAATGAAATACATTATGGTCTAAATATCTATTATAATTATGTAATAATTTCATCCTCAATCACAAGATAATTAAGGATAATCATTCATATCTAATAGGTGGGTTCTTATGCTTTTTGAAAACCTATAATAGAATAAAATAGGATTTATTTTTGGAAGGACTCAAAGGGGATATACAAAAATTTGTATTTTAATGCATGTTGTGCCAAAAAAAAATGTGTGAAATGATTTGGACACTAGGTATTATGTATCCTTGATCCATTCTTAGATAGAGGTGGGAGAATGTTTTCATGGATTTCATTATAGGTTTGCTAAGGTCTAAAGGTAAAAATGACATCATGGTAGTTTAGATTGTCAAATAAAATATTGTGGATAGACTCATAAAATATGCTCATTTTTTATCCTTGTCATAACCATTTTTAGTTTGTATATTAACTAATAATTTTATGGATACATTTAAAAATATACATGGTACTCATAAGATCATTCTAAGTGACCATGATACCATATTTAACATTAATTTTTGGATTGATCTATTTTCATGTTTGGGTAATCAGTTGGCTTATATCTTAGCATATTATCCTCAATGTAATGGCTAAAAAAAGTTTTTAAATAAATTCATTAAAGTGTACCTCTATTGGTTTGCATAAACTAAATAGGAAAGGTGGATTCATTAGATTCCATGATTGGGATGGTAGTATAACTATTCCTTCTATACCTCTTCCAAAATGTCTCCATTTATGGAACTTTATAGTTATAACCCTTAGTTCATCTCCTTATCTTTGAGGGTGTAACACATGGTTTGAGTTTTTGAATAATAAATTCAACATCAATAATAAGTACTTACTAGTTTGAGATAGAATTTGGAAATGACACATAATATAGTGAAATAATAAGTAGATCAACACCATAATGATAGGAATTTTCACATGGGTGATTAGGTTTCTATGCACTTGAATCCATATAATTAGATGTCTCTAAAGCAACATAAAAAATGATAAAAAAACATTATCCTAAGTATTATATCCCTTATAAAATATTTAACAAAATTGGTGGTGTTTTATACAAGCTAGAGCTATGTCAGTCCACTCGTATACATCACATATTTCATGTATCTTACCTAAATAAGGTAATTAGATAGAGAGTTTCTAACCAAATTGAGTTGCTATTACTAGATGAATAATGATGAGTCATTTTATAACTCAATAAAATCCTTCACACATGCACTAGAAGGTAAAGAACAAGAAATATTAAGGAACATTTGATCAATTAGAAGAATACGAACCATGAAGATGTAATGTAGGATGATGAATATTTCTTGTTGTAGTATGTAGAGTTTTTAAATGTTGAGGCCAAGGTTATTTTTAATGTGAGGGGAATGATACATATTTATCCTTTATCATGTATAAATATGTGTGGCCTACTTGTGGCTTACATAACCTTTCATATTATATGGTTAGATTTGTCTATGTTCTTATATTGCTAGTAGGGTCAGGCTATGGAATAAACATGGATTAAGTAGAGTATATATAGGAGGTAGTGGTTAGTATTTTAGAACCATGTTATTAATTTATATCTTATTTCATTTTTTTGGAGGTTTTCCCCTCAAAGTGGCCAGTCATATTTATCAAGTATTATTCTATTTATTCAATTATTATTGTGGATTTATTTACTCTACTCATATTTATATGACATATTATTGCATTAGATTGAATTATGTAAGTAATTTCATTAAATTATTCCAATTTTATTATAATCATAATAAATATTAGGAAATATTACTTCATTATTTCATTTTATTTATGTATTAATTCTATAATTTTGATTACACTCTTAATTGGTATGTCTGATTAATGAAATTTACATTTGAATGCTTTTTGGACATCAACACATGAATTAATATGTCCTACATTGGTTTTCATGTATCATTTTAATGCATAATATATCAAATTCCTAATGAATTAATTTTTTTACCTACTCATATATGACATTATGGCCTTTCAGAAAGGAATCTAGTACAAATAGGTGTTCCTCAACATCTTTAGTGCTTTTTCCAAACAATGTAAATTTCATTATGTTTTGTGTCATATTTGGGGTATGAGATTATGTGATGGCACTACTACTAGTCCAGTTACTTTATGTTCTCATGATGGAAGAATTACTTGAGATTATTTTTTGACTATATATGTGTTGTATGAATAGTGTTTGGCTTATTCCTTTATCTCTACTTAATGAAAATATTTTTTTCCCCAAAATCTTTACCTAGTTCTCCAAAAAAATTCTTCTTTATAGCTCTTCACTAAAACTTTCATAAATATTTTAGACTCATTTTCCTATATATACATATATTTTTATAATATATGGGTTTTCACATATTTATTAAATGGCACATGGGATGGAATTTATTCAAAAATCTCCTCATAGGGCCTCTTTTAGTTGGGATTAGTTGCATAGGGTGTCACTTCTAGTATACTCTTCTTAATTTTATATCTCTATTCTATCCTCTTCCATATTATTATAATTAACTAATCCTTATTCCATTAATATAACTCATTAATGTCCTCTTTATTGTATTTATCCAATACTAATACTAATATTTATTTCTAAATCACTTTCTTCTCTAAGTTAGTATTCCTTCCAACATCTATTTTTCATTCTATTATCTCTTTAGGTATTATTTATTCATAAGTATTTTTCCTCATATCCATTTATTCAATTGTTAGAATTTATTATCTTTGTTCTGCTATATAACTATATTATCTTATATTGATAGTACCTTCTATTTTATTATCATGTCTTCTCTTACTAATTTCTAGGCCTCATCCACTATGAGCCATAATTATTACCATTGGTTGATCTTCCACACCTAGGTTTTTGAACATATTGGGGGTTCCCATTACTGTTGATAATTATGATAATCCCTTCCATGAAATTCACAACTTTCAATAGTGTGTGGTATGATACCTCTTTTATTTGATTTATTTCACTTGATTATTATGTGCCTTCCAACAATACTAGTGCTAACTCATTTTTTTTTGGAGGGATAACATCAAAATTTAAAATATGGGGATATCCACTAGTAGAGGTCAAATTGGTGTCATCCAATTTTTTAATTCTCCTTAACACCTTATCTTCTCCCTCTTTATCCATATTTATCTCTTCACCTCTAATTTAATTTTCTCTTCCTCAATTCATATTCGCATCTATTTGTTTACCTTCTTTTTCTTTTTGAACCTCTATTTATTTACTCTCTTAATAATCACTTCATCTTTATATCTAACTAACTTATTCTTGATTATATATTTATATTTATATACCCTTGTATATTATTTAATATAACCTAAATATTTAGATTATCATCTGATAAGTCACATCTTTTGAAGATCCCCCTTATTTTCACACAACATCCCTTAGGTGCATAGCCCTTAAAGGAGTCATTTTCCTTATTTGACCAACCCTATATTTAAAAATAGATTTTTAATTAAGAGTGGTTTCTTTCTTAATAATTGTTATCTTTATCATTTGATAGACTTTATTTTTTTGGCATCAAAACATGTCAGAACTTGAATATCCAAAAATATTAAGAATGAAATGAGTGAAGTTTCAAACTAATAATCAATAACTTAGGTCCAAGGTGTGTCAATATTATTAAATTCTTAAATATTTTATAAAATCCACTTAATGGGTTTATTAATATGCACTTTGGAATAGTATGTATGTTTATCTAGTTTTAATATCCAATGACATAAAATATGTGCAACTGTGACCCATAATTCTTCCTTGTGTGATCTAAAAAAAGGATGCCTTTACTTCAATCAATGATTAACTAGTCCATTTGGTTTTGGTGTGGAATTAATTTTTTGTATTTATTTACACCACTCTTCAATTTATGTTAATGTTGGATTTTATAACTCTAATGGATACCTTCCTTTGGATATTAGTTAACTAAAGTTTGTACAACACCATAAAATGTAGACATAAAATTTATAACTATAGCTATAAATAATTATGTGGTTCAAGTTAAAATTTAGTTAAACATAATTTTTCATGGAGGTTATTACTATAAAAATTAGCTATCGTATACATTCATAAAAATAAAATAAGTAGGTGTGATCATTCATACTAATTAGTACATAATTAATTATTAATCTAATTCTCTTTATTCATATAATATAATAAAAATAGTTGTTATAATCCCATAAATATATTTACTATATACCACCTTAACATTTACTCCATTCCTACTCTCTTATAAGATATCAAAATTATTAATATATATTTTAACATCTTTTCTCACCATGATTATCACTCTTTTACTCAATATGTTATACCTATCATATTACAATGTTGTAGTATAAATACTAACTAGCTATATTTACAACTCAATGGTAATTTATATGTAAGAAATTCCTTTTCTTCATACATGAAATCTTGTGTTACCACATGGATCTAATCCATACAACATTTATTAGGTCAGTATAAGCCTCTATCCCATCATCCTGGAGATGTAATCTACTATTAAAATAGAGTTAGAGGTTCTAGAGTAGTCATGTGTTAATCATTTCTATTATATAATTATTCAAGAAAATATCTAGGTCTTCATCCAATCATATGAGGTTTTCAACCTAGAAAATTATTTACAAAGATTAACTTTAGCTAAGGGACATTTATGGATCCACCCCAAGGTAATTATTTTTAACCCTACAATATTTCATTTATTTACTTAGTATATTAGATATTTCTTGTTGATTTATGGATAAATTTATGTGTATCCTTTTTTATGCCTTACCTATAATGAATAAGATAGTGTAGTTATAGGATTTCTTAGACTTTACATAACTTAATTTAGGTTCCATAGAACCCCATTAAGTTTAACATTATAAATTATCCATTTACAATTATTCTATCCCATCCTTTACTTTAGTTTATACCCTTTACAACCATTTAAATTTGTTGAGGTATAATGAGAGATACATCCTCGCATCATATGGTTAATATTTGGAACCATTTCCTCTTGAAATTTTCATTTTTAATTACCTTCTATATACGTATAATTTAGTTGGTCCTTACTTGATCATCAAAGTACCATAGGTTATATTTGATTGACCTTATTTGATTCCTAGTCTATTAATATAAATATGATAGTTTTAGGTCATCCTAGCCTATTCTTACACACACAAGTTATAAATCTGATTCATTTCATTTTATCCTTATTTATAGCCTTATAATACTTCATTATCTTCACATATGACATTTTCTAGGTGAACCCACCTTAATAGAGTAATCCAAATCACTAGAGTCCTTCAACCTACCTTCACCCGATTCCCAAAACCATGTGTAGATAAATAAATAAATTATCTTGTTTTTATCAACTTTGAATGTTATTGGAATGCTATTACTCTCAATTCACTACAATTAATAAATAATTTTATGTTTTTACATATGTTGCATAAAACCTTGTTCCAGTGGTTTGTCCTAAAAAACTATCCCTTGTACTCTTATAAACCCCTCAAATAAACTAAACCAAAAAACCAAACAAATATAGAACTTATCATATCATATTTTCATTAGCTATATAAGCAAGGCCTTAGGAAGTCAAGTACATGAAGGTTAGATTGTTTCACTCTATTTGTTAAAATCTAGTCAAACTAACATGAAAGGGTTATCATTTTATGATTTTCATTTTATTTATTTTCTATTTTTCCTCCATCCTTTTCTCTTCTT
The DNA here is from genome assembly GCA_037957365.1 of Torreya grandis. Lineage (NCBI taxonomy): Eukaryota > Viridiplantae > Streptophyta > Pinopsida > Cupressales > Taxaceae > Torreya > Torreya grandis. Next base: position 4,668,274 of record JARHVA010000466.1, read on the forward strand.
AATTTTATTATGTGGGTGTACATACTCCTCTCAAATATATCTAGATAGGATATTAATAAGATCTTAAACCTTGAAACCTATAGGAGTCATGTTCAACCTCTAGTTGAAGCTTCTTTCATTATCTAAAATTAAAAAAATATATTAGAATATGGAGAATCAAACATTTTTCAAAAATATTCTCATTGTATATTTAAAACTAAGTCCCGTATAGTAAGCCAAAAAATTAAGGATCCCTTAGAAACCACTAGAAACTACCATTGATCCAAAAACATGACTCTTACTACTGGGAGTGGAATATATCATAAAATTAAGTGTGGGCATAATTTGATGATGATATAAATTAGAATGGATGATATATGGAATAAACATGTTAATTTAAAATGAATCCAATGTTTTAGGTGAAATATGTGTACCCATATTCAATGAAAAATATAGCTATATGATTAATTTCCTTGAAGAAAAAGAATAAAAAACCACCCAAAATAATAATAATTAAAATGAAAGGGTGAGAAACAAGCTAGATACTCCAATAATTAATTAAATCCTAAATAAAATATAAAAAGACATCCTTTAAATATTATGTGTTGACTCAATTTTTGGCATGCACAAACTTTTATATAGGTCTTTCAGCTTGCCTCTCTTGAAAGGAAATATGTGAGATCTCCCAAAGGTTTCCTTCTACTCAGTCTAGGTGCATTAATATTCACTCAGTGGATCATTGTGACAATTCCATTTCAATGGGCATACTGGTGTAAAATTAAATATTAGTTTTAATGGGTTTATGTGCTTGAATAATTTATAAGATAATATGGGTTTATTATTTCATTTAAATGAATTTATTATAGGAGCTAAAAATAGGTAAATGTGTATTCAATGTGTCCAAGAAATCAATATTTTTAGGGTTTTGTTTTGTGTGTTTGTGTTTTATTTTAGCATTCATTCATTATATTTATAAATCATTTGATAGTGCAATAGTGAGAATGGAGAAAATAAAGCAAATGAGATAGACATGTACACATATTGCATTCAAACCCTAGATATAACAACTTGATAAAAATGATAAAAGAGAAGGGAAAAAGGAATGAAAATAAAATGTTGTGCTAAGAAAAATGGATTTAAAGCTGTTAATTGAATATAGCCCTAGAAATCAATCACTCATTTGATCATATAGTCTACAATCACTACGAGGATGAGACAAATGTATAAGGAGAATAACTATATGGGAGAGAAATAAATCATCACCATTCACATGTGTAGACCACCAATAAAACTCAAAAAATCTTTCATAACTCAAAATATTCATGTTAATAGCAATAAGAGTTGATTAGAATAGTTTGAGCTAAAAATTTCCCAGCATAACAAATAGGATAACAAAATTGAGGGAGATATTACACTATAAAAACATCAAATGTAATAAAATGGAAAGAGAGATTATCCCAATATCTTATATTAGGAAAAAAAATCCAACCCTTTGGCCATCAAAATGAGACCATATATAGAGATGCAGCTTTCTAAGGGAGGATTTCCCACCAAAAAGCTTTGATAAGCTTCATTAATGTTCCAACTACATATTTTTCCTCCTCCCTCCAAATCAAACACTTTAATTGTTCATTAAATATAAAATATACAAAAAAAAGTAAAATAATTGAAATTAAAAAAGTGAACATTAAAATAGTACACAAAAACATGAACAAATTTTAAACTAGGTACAACTAGGCAAAATTGAAGGTACTTGTATGTTTCAGATGGAGTCAACTTTCCATTGAAACAAATGGTTTCAATTGTTGACACCAAACTAATAATATATCATAAAAAAACAAAAAAAAAACCAAAAAATGACCCACTAGACATAATCAAGCTTTTGGGGATGATCAGACAAGTTTTAGAAAATTAATTATTGAAAATTAGAATTTTAGTTATAATTGAGTTTTAGAAGCCCGAATAGAACTAAGCTTGATATATGCTTCAATACCTAGTTAGGTATTTTTTTTGACTTGAACTAAACTAGTTTGGTGGTAATAATGATATTTTTAATGGAGAAGGCGCCAAGACCTAGTTGGGTCATGGACCCTAAATTGGCAATATGAGGTTTGGGTTAGGCACTCTACCATTATAATCAAGATTTCTCACTAGAATAACATTGTGGAGAGAATGTAGGTCCCCCACAAACCTAATCAAGTCTATGATCATAAATAGAACTAGAGCCCCACTAGGGTATGGTCCCTAAAATAATTAGGGATCCATCCTCAATCAACATTGAAAACACCTTGTCAGATTAACGCAACCCTAATAAGAGTTCTGAGTAAGATTCTTAATGAGGCTTAAGTTGATCAAAAACATATCTAGAGACAAAGTATAAAATATGAAATTACTCACATGAGCTTGATATTATCACTAGGATAGGTTTCAATTTTTGAAATGGCATGGAAATTTAAGTTACCCCAAAAATATTTTAGGGTGTTGAGAAAGAGAGACAGTGGATCTCAGCTAGCATGGAGATGGTGAATAAGACTCTACTTTGTGGATAAGTATTATATGTGAAAGTTTATTATTTAGACTTGGTTGTCACAATTGGATAGGATTTGGGAGTTATAATAGAATCAAAACTGATATGACATGATGGAGCAAGATAATACAATTAATTAGGCTAGGTTTTAACTATAAATTGGGAAGTCAAAACTCTATTTTCATGTTTAGTGTAATATTTGAATTTTCCTTGCATAGATGTGGTATTTAAAAAAATGATGGTTTTGGGACTCAATTTATCACAAAAACTAAGATAAACTACCAAGAAACTAGAGAGTGTTGATACCAATGAGCCATGAGTACATGTAAGAGTGGATACAAAATAAAAAAAGAGGTTCCATAATTCTTATAAGAATGAGGAATGCTAAGAAAGCAACAAAAAATGGTAACTCTACTATGAAATACTCCTTATTATTTTGGAATGATAGAAACATGTCTATGAATCAAAAATATTTGTCCAAGACTGTGCATTAAAAAAGAATGGATTCAATAGAGGAGAATATGTGAGTGGCTCAAATTCCAAATTAGATATTTTTTTTAACTCGGTATGAGGCAAATGAGTTAAATTACTACTTCTTAGAATATGCAAAGAGTAACTAATATGGATATAATCATCAGTCTAGTGAAACCTAACATGAGAATGCTTGCTTGGTCATTACTCTACTATGAGCCAATCATCCATATCCCTGATGGATTTATCTTTGATCCCACTCAGGGCCTTATTCTAATACTAATCAGACATCCATAACCTGAGTGGAGTTTGCTTGAATCACCCATAATTGGGTCTTTTAGAAATTGAGTTTATTTTATTTTATTATTTTCTCTTTTTTCTTTCTTTATAACATCTTAATTTTGGTTTGGGGATCATTGTGGCAAGTGAAAGGCAAAATTATAGATTTTTCACCCTATATCTTCACTATAGTGTTAGGTTGTGGAGCTAAAAGCTTCAACTCTTTACAAACTGAAGGAATAAAAGGTTGCTGAGATCCAGGAGCACCGGCATTAGTAGCAGGACTGACGTCAGTTGTGACCAGTGCAGAAGGCCACCAGCGACGGTAGGGAGTCGGCCGACGTCGGCAGAACCAAGCAAGCAGGGACCGGCATCGGTCGCCTGTGTGTTCTAAAACTATTCATTGCATGAACAGCTAGTTAAGTGAATGAAGAGTTTGCATGTTAAGACCAGTTAGAGTCTTGAGCTGCGTGGATAATTGTCTAAATTAAGAGTCTAAGTTATTGTTTAAGGTAGGGATCTATTTATAGACCCATTGGCATGTATTGTATATGAATGAGATAGAAAGGAAGAGTTCCTTCTAGTTGTAAGATCATTGAGTTACAGGTTGTTGCAAGCTCATTGGGGATCTACATGTAAGTTTGGTCTATTGAATTGTAGGTTGCAGGGTCATGGGAGATCAACTTGAAGTGTTATAGAGTGCTTGGTGTACCGGCAGGGTTATTACTGACTGGTTGGTGAGGTGAACACCAATTCTGTGTGTGAGTTGGTTGTTGGGACCATTTTTTGTGTAGGAGAGTGTGTGTGAGAAGAATTACTATACACTTGAGGTGTGGGAAACCTCTGTAAGGTGGAAGAGTGTGGCGGCTCTTTGTTGTATTCTGTTCTGTAAAGTGTTAATACAATATAGTGTATTGTCTCTCATATTTTGTGATATTGGTGAATTCTAGTTACTTGTGTTTTTGGTTATTTCTGCATATTTAATTGCTTATATTTGGTAATCATACTGCACTCTTTCTGAGGAGCAAGATCCTAACAAGAGGAATCAGAATAGGTGTGTTTGTTCTTGGATTCCCATACCCCCTACAACTGGTATCAGAGCTTTTGGTTGGGATACTAACAGATTGGTTTAGATCTGGGTAGTATGTTTTGATTATAGGTTACTCACAGGGTTTCTGTTTGAGTGGGAGTTGAGCAATGAAAGAAGACACTAAGCTACGAATGGAAAAGTTTAATGGCAAGAACTACCAATTATGGAGGATGCAGATTGAGGACTATTTGTATTAGAAAGATTTGTACTTACCGTTGGGTGGGGTTAATAGCAAACCCTCAGATATGAAGGATGAAGAATGGTAGGTTCTTGATCGGAAGGCTCTGGGATCTATTAGATTGAGTCTTGCATCATCTGTGATTTCTAGCTTATCACAGTGTAAGACAACGGTGGAGTTGATGGAATCTTTGGCAAATTTGTATGAAAAACCCTCAGCTTCTAATAAGGTATTTCTTATGAAGCGTTTATTTAATTTGCAAATATTGGAATTTGGATCTGTTCATAGCCATCTTAGTGATTTCCATGGTTTGGTAAACCAGTTAATTTCTGTCAATATTGTATTTGATGATGAAATTAGAGCTATCTTAATCTTGTGTTCATTACCTAAAAGTTGGGAAGGTTTGGTAATGGTAGTTTCTAATACTGTGTCTCCTTCAAAAGTCTTAAAAGTGGATAATGTTGTGAGTGTGATCTTGAATGAAGAGATATGCAGGAAAAGCACAGGTGAATCATTAGGAGATGCTTTGAGTGTTGAAGGTAGAGGAAGGCCAAGAGAGAAGATAGAGTGTGGGAGATCAAGGTCGAAGATAGTAGAAGATCCAAGTCCAGGTATGGCAGAATAACCTGCTGGAAATGTGGAAAGCAAGGGCACTTAAAGAGAGATTGCAGATCAGGTGAAGATCAGCATGAAGGACATGGAGAAGAAGCAGATGTTGTGGATTACGTTACACAAGATGCTCTGGTATGTTCTTTGGATAAAGTAGAATCTTGGGTTTTAGATTCTGGTGCCTCTTTTCATGCATCCCCACATAGGGAATTTTTTCATGAGTATGTCCAGGGAGACTTTGGAGAAATTTGTGTAGGGGATGGTAAGCCTTGTCAGATTATTGGCAAAGGAAAAGTGAAGCTGAAATTGCAGACAGGTGACACATGGGTGTTAAAGGAGGTCATGCATGTCCCAGTTCTAAAGTGGAATTTGATTTCTATTAGAAGTTTGGGTGATGAGGGTTGCACAGTAACTCTCACAACAGACTCTTGGAAGGTTACCAAGGGTACACTTGTTGTAGCTAGAGGTAAGAAAGTAGGTACACTTTATCTATCTACTTGTATTACTGATTCTCTTTTTGGGTTATCTACTTCAGCTATAGATTTGGAGATGTGGCTTAATAGGCTTGGTCACATAGATAAGAAGGAGATGCTTGTTCTTGATTCAAAGAGTATACTTTTGGATTTGGAAGGCATGGATCGTGGTTTTTGTATGCAAAAGAAGAAGGTTACATTTCTTGAGGAATCTGATGTTAGTGACAAGAACAGGAAAGCTTTGGTTTTCAAGGAGAAGGTGACAGATAGAGTTTAGCACAAGATGCAGAGGAATTCTAAGCAGAGCAAGGGTGATTTGGACAAGGGTTTGATCCAAAAGGAGCTCGCAAGAAAAAGTCAGGTCTCACTAGAAAAACATAGAGACTGACGTCGGCATGAAAACCAGCGTCAGTGTCTAGAAAGGGATCAACGTCAGCTATGTGCATCTCGATGTTGGTGACTCAGGGCAGATAATGACTGGCATCAGCCAGGGAAAACCGACGTCGGCAAGGTGGCAGTCACAGGGAACCGACATCGGTTAGCTGTAGACTAAGATGTGACCGGCATCGGTCACTGAGATGAATTTTGGGTGGATAGCCAGCTGTCATGGAGTCTCAAGCACCCATATGGAGGATTGAAGGTGTAAGTAAGTTCTTAAATTCATCATTTCCCTTCTTTACACTACTTATTGCTCACTTATGGTATAGAACCAGGAAGTTGTTAAAGAAGCAGAACAGGTAGATCCAGGAAACAGTGGGAGCTTGGCATGGATGAGGATGTGATTCCTTGGAGGAGAACCAAATAGGTGTTTTGGGTAGAGTTTCCAGCTGGAAGTAAGCACTGAGAGATGAATGGATGTTCAGGATGAAGAAGAGCAGAAATGAATACGTGAGATGGAAGATCAGGGTATATGGTCTTGTATTAGCTGCAGGACAATGGAGGTTTGATCATTGTGTTTGTCTTTACCAGGTTGGATAATATTAGCTACATTATCCTATTTCTGTATGATGTGCTTGTTGCAGGGTTACATATACAAGTATTGCTGAACTAAAGGTAAAGCTAGTTCAAGTGTGTGTCATGGAGAATCTGGGAGCAACAAGATTCTTTAGCATGAGTGTGTTCTAGAGACATGGAGGTCTTGTTGACTTTGTTTTAGGATGATTGTGTGAAACCGGTTAGCACGCCGATGGTTGGACAGTTCATAGAATAGGTGTCTTGATTCACATAATGAGGTTGAGTGCATGGTATGTACTAAACCTGAGTTTTCCCAAGTAGTGGGAGTTGTCACAAGTTTGGAGTCAATCCGGGAAAGTAATACTGAAGGGCAGTTTAGTGGGACTAGTAGCAGGTGTACATGCTATGTAGGGTCAAGTTCTTATCTACATGGTTGTAGATGTGGATGTGGTAGGTAATTTGGATGATAGGTTTTGTACTATAGGATTTGTGGTGGTTGGTCTTCAAGAGTGATCTTGAGGAGGGATACAAAGCCAAGGGAACAAACTAGATGGAGTACAAGTACAGGTACATGTTACAGCTATTTATCTTCAAGTGGGAGATTGTTAGGTTGTGGAGCTAAAAGCTTCAACTCTTTGCAAACTGAAGGAACAGAAAGTTGCTGAGATCCAAGAGCACCGGCGTCGGCAACAGGATCGACGTCGGTCGTGACCAGTGCAGAAGGCCACTGGGGATGGTAGGGAGTCGGCCAACGTCAGCAAAACCATGCAAGCAGGGACCAGCGTCGGTCACCTGTGTGTTCTAGAACTGTTCGTTGCATGGACAGTTAGTTAAGTGAACAAAGAGTTTGCATGTTAAGACCAGTTAGAGTCTTGAGCTGCATGGATAATTGTCTAAATTAAGAGTCTAAGTTATTGTTTAAGTTAGGGATCTATTTATAGACCCATTGGCATGTATTGTATATGAATGAGATAGAAAGGAAGAGTTCTTTCTAGTTGTAAGATCATTGAGTTGCAGGTTGTTGCAAGCTCATTGGGGATCTACATGTAAGTTTGGTCTGTTGAATTACAGGTTACAGGTTCATGGGAGATCAACTTGAAGTGCTATAGAGTGCTTGGTGTACCGGTAGGGTTATTACTGACTGGTTGGTGAGGTGAACACCAATTCTGTGTGTGAGTTGGTTGTTGGGACCATTTTTTGTGTAGGAGAGTGTGTGTGAGAAGAATTACTGTACACTTGAGGCGTGGGAAACCTCTGTAAGGTGGAAGAGTGTGGCAGCTCTTTGTTGTTTTCTTTTCTGTAAAGTGTTAATACAATATAGTGTATTGTCTCTCATATTCTGTGCTATTGGTGAATTCTAGTTACTTGTGTTTCTGGTTATGTCTGCATATTTAATTGCTTATATTTGGTAATCATACTGTGCTCTTTCCGAGGAGCAAGATCCTAATAGGAGGAATCAGAACAGGTGTGTTTGTTCTTGGATTCCCATCCCCCCTAACATATAGTAGGTTCATCTAGGAAAACCCATAAACCACTAAGATGTATTTTTTTGCTTGGTTTTAAGATAATATATTCATTGGCTAAATAGTTTACCCAAACTTAACCCAACTTTAAAAAATAAAAAACACATATGATAGCTCAAGCTTTTGAACTGAATTGGAAACATAATATAGTACTGAAAACTAATTAGAGTATATGCACACTAGAATGTCATTCATTTCACTTACCTACAGGTCTTATGTTACTCATTCTTAGACCAATAGGGGAACCTATAGGGCAAAATAAATAAGACAAACTAAGAATTAAAAATGGTAAAAGCATGAAAAGTAAACTAAACTAAAAAAACATGAAATCAACTAAAAACCAAAGAATAAAAGGGAGAGAGAATGTATTTATAGGATTTTATAGGATAATTTAAGTCTAGAAATAGAGTTTAAGGAACTTTCCATTGATAGGCAATGGGACAACCTCACCAATTAGACACCTTAGGCAAAATGCATTCTCATCCAATATTTTATACATTTGGTAAGGACCCAACCACATGCCATCAAACTTATCATATTTCCCATTTTTCTCATGAGCCTTATCTAAGAGAAAGACTAGATCATATATATAGAAGAATTTTAGTTTTACACATTTATCAAATAAAAGCTTGATAATTCCTTTGTGTTTTCTAAAATATAGCAGGGTTACATCATGTTTTTCTTCTAGTTGAATTAACATAAGGAGGTGATCTTATATCTTGTCATCAGTCTCCATGTAGTCTCTCATGAATTATAATGTGGGGATTCTTAGTTTAAATGAAAATATTAGGTCTTGGTCATAAATAAGTTGGCATGGTGATGATCTTAGGGATAGCTTAACTCTAATCCTATCAAACTAAAATACAAATTTCAACACATTATGCTAATCCCTAGGTTATATTCCAATATTTTATTAATTATGTCTAATAAATTCTTATTAGTTGATTCAGCTACCTGATTAGCTTGGGGTTAATAACTATAAGATAACTTGAGCATTACCTAGTTTTTGTAGTCCCATTCAATAAATTGAAGAGAGGAGAAAGTAGGACCGTTATCACATACTAGAGTGGTTGGCATCCCAAAGTTTGTAATAATTTGTTGTTATAAGAAGTTGATTACCACATCAATTATAAAATGATTGATTGCTTGAGCTTTTGTCTAACATGTAAAATAGTTAGTTACCATAATATTGAACTTATGTCCTATAGAATTATTAGTATTGATCACTCTAATAATTTATAATACCCATTTTATGAATGGTAAAACATCAATAAATGACCACAATGGCATGGTAGGGGTATGTTTCCTATGCAAAAAAAATTGGTAAGTATGATATCTCCAAACATGATCAAGAGAATATTTAAAAATATGTGACCAATAATAACTTACTCTAAGTATATAGTGAGATATATAACTACCTAATCCAAGACAAGTCCCATATTTCCCATGTAAATGACTGAGTGTTTTAGTCACTTTTTGTTTTTTTTGGCACCTCAAATATATTCCTTCATGATTCTTTTTGTATAGCATGCCTAATTTGATCATGAGGTTTCTACTTTTAAAGCATGTGGCTCTAGTCTGATTGGAATTTATATGACTTCGAAACTCATTATTAAGAAAATAGTAGACCACATATTAAGACCAATCATCATTTGTTATATCTTGCATCATGTACTATTGGCAACTATTTACAGTTCCACTTCAATAATTTCCTTACTGAGTCCTTAACCTCATGAAATTTTCATTGGTTGGACTTCTAGGTCAAACTCTAGGAAGATACTCATCCAATTGCACCTTTACTTTCCTAAATCATTTTTCATTAACTAGGCTTCAGTATTGGGTCAGGCACCACTAAAAATACATTAATGTGGATAATGTGGTACATGAACTTTGAAACTTCTTTAATTAAGGAAAATCTTATTTGTCAATAGTTAAATACCTTGGTTTAGTGTTTCAAAGTGGAGAACTCATGAATGGGATAGGTTTCTCATCTCCATATTATTTCTTTTGTGTTAGGAAAAAAATACTCAAGTGTTCTTAAGTGAGAAAATATATGTAAAAGGAATGTATATAGTTGGGACTAATAAGCATTGGTGTATTTATAATTATTGTCTTGATCTAAACAAAAGACATTTGTGCATTAGTCATCCACTCAATCTTTGCATCCTTCTTTAGTACATTATTTAATGGTCATACTATCTCTACAAATCCTTAGATGAACTTCCTTAAAAAGTTAATCTTGATAAATAATGACTTAAGCTCTATTCTACTAATAGGCAATATAATTTTTAGAATTACCTCTACACTTTTTTGGTCTATGGATATGCATTGTTCTAAGATGATGTTACCCTGTAACTTACCCTATGTGACCCCAAATATACATTTATTTGGGTTCAGGGAGATTTTATGATATTTACACCTCTATAATACTAATCTTACATCTTTCACATGATCTTCCATATTCTTGGTACTGGTAGTTAGGTCATCCATATATATGATAATGCACTTGTCGATATCTTTAAATTTAATATGCATGGTAGGTTGTAAGGTGACACCTACATTTACTAGGATAAATGGAATCATTCTATATGTGAATGTACCCCACTTTTTTGTGAATATTGTCTTGACTATGTCCTCATATTTGACCATTAATTGATCATATCTTGAGTATCCATTAAGAAATAACATTATTTGAGAGACATTCACTATATTTAAGACTTAATCTACTGAATAGAACTGGTAATTATCTTTCTCTAATGATTTTTTCAAGTTGTATAAGTCTACATAAATGCTTATGTCTCTATTCTTCATCTAAAAGTACATAAATTCTTATCTCTATATTCCTCTTATGAACTAGCACTAAATTAACCAGCCATGTGGAATGATTGGTGGGAAAGATTATCTTTGTATATCAATGGATATAGCAATAGGTTCATTGGTCTTTACCTTTGGTGGAATGGTTTGAATCCCATATTGAGATGGATGGTGTGTGTTTTAACATTTTATGGCTATAAAGTTTAAGCACTAGGTTGTTAAAGGGTTAGAGTATAGTAAATTAGGTAGAAACATGAAATAAATATATCCACTAATTTGTAATAAGATTGACATAGTTTGACTTATATAAAAATACCAATAAATAATGTAAACAAGTAATTATCTATCAATTGACTAAGATAGGAGATATAAAGGCTACAAACTAGGACAAGAGTTCATCTAAGTGTCACAAATAAGACCCAAGTGTCAAAATCATTCCTATATAGTAGTATCCTAATTATATAGTAATTATATGTGGTACTAGTGTCCCTATTTTTGTGCTATCTATAGACACCCCATTCTGGCAACAACTACATTTTGACCAGACTTCAAACTAATTCTTACCAAACATTGTAAATTAAGCCTAGGAATCATTAAATGTCATAATTTATTCTATGCATCATTCATTAATTTTAAGAATTATGTTGAGGCATCCCTATTTTAGGTATTTTATCATACACAATAATAACCTCTCATGGATTAATCCTTAATCACCTTGCAACCTAAAAACTGGTAGTTTGGCCTATGGACCCATTAAATGAGGCACTTAAACAATTATTAAAAGAGATAAAATGTTATTCAAAATGAACCAACTAATTAAAATAGATTAAAATCTTAATTAAATTATCCATTTGTAATTAATGAATAATCTAAAAATATAAATCCAAAATTTTTAAATATCAAACCTTTTCATCATTACCTTTATGAGTTGTCAAGCTCTCCCAAAATATCTAAAATTAGCTAATTTGAGAGCCATGGATATTAATTGAAAATCATAATTACATGACACATTTCTAACTCAGCTAGAGTTATTGTCAACTCACTTAGGGTTATTTTAAACTCATTCCATGTTTAAACTCAACTTTAACTTACCTTAGGTGATGTTAAGGTGTGGAGCTAAAAGCTTCAACTGTTTGCACACACATGAAGAGGATGCTGAAGAACCAGAGCCACCGGCATCGGCAGTATGACCGACATCAGTTAGATGTAGTGGAGAAGGAGACCAGCGATGGTAGAGAGTCGGCTGATGTCGGTAGCACCAGACAAGTAGGGACCAGTGTCGGTCGCCTGTGTGGTCTAGAACTGCTATTTACGAATAGTCAGTTAGTTAAATTGAGTGTTTGCATGCTAAGGGGCTATTTTAAGTCGCGAGCTATGTGTCTAATTTTAGTAGTTAGATGTCTATTTTTGTAACCATGGGATTCTATTTAAAGACCCATGAGGCATATATTGTATTTATCATATTGATTAAGTAAGAGCATTGAAGCAAGCAAGGTCAAGGAGATCAGCTATAACATTCAAGGAGGGATTGTAACTCAGGTTTTAGAGTTGGTTTTGTGTTGAGCAAGAGAGAGAGGGAAGAAGGTCTTGAGGTGTGGCAAGCCTTTGAGGTGGAGGAAGAAGTGGCATCTTCCTTATTTGTATTTTATTCTAGTATTATCTAATACAAGAGTGTGTATTGTCTCTCAAATTCTTTGCTGTCTCATGTTTCTAGTTTCTTAATCATTATGGTATAATTTCTGTGTTCAATTGCTCATATATAAGTAATCAATTGTGCTACCGTTGGATAAGGGTCCTCCTAACAGTTGGTATCAGAGCCAGGTTTGCAGGAAGCAGGTTATTGTTTTTTTATTACAAGTCATTCACAAGGTTTTCTGATTGAGTGGGAGTTCAACAATGGCAGGAGAAAGTAAGCTACGAATGGAGAAGTTTAACGGCAAGAATTATCAACACTAGAGGATGTAGATTGAGGACTATCTGTATCAAAAGGATCTATACTTGCCATTGGGTGGAGTTGCATGCAAGCCCACAGATATGAAGGATGAAGAATGGAGTGTTTTTGATCGGAAGGCTCTCGGTTCCATAAGGTTGAGTCTTGGAGCTTCTATGATTTCTAGCTTATCACAGTGCAAAACAATGGAAGAGTTGATAAAGTCCTTGGCAAATTTATATGAAAAGCCCTCGGCTTCTAATAAGGTATACCTTATGAAGCAGCTATTTACTTTGAAAATGCAGGAAGGTGGTTTGGTATATACTCATCTCAGTGATTTCCATGGTTTGGTAAACCAATTAGCTTCAGTCAACATTGTTTTTGATGATGAGGTAAAGGCTCTCTTGATTTTATGTTCTTTGCCTGAAAGTTGGGACGGTATGGTTATGGCAGTAACTCTACATCTGCTTCTAAAATCTTAAAAGTTGATGATGTTGTTAGTGTGATCTTGAATGAAGAAATACGCAGGAGAAGCACAGGTGAATCATCAGGGAACGCTCTAAGTGCGGAAAGTAGAGGAAGGCAAAAGGAGAAGATTGAGCAAGGGAAATCAAGGTCGGGAAGGAGATCTGAGTCCAAAGGTATTACCTATTGGTTTTGTGGAAAGAAAGGACATACAAAGAAGGAGTGTTGGTTGAGAGATAAAGAGAATCAACATGCAGGTATTGAAGAAGCAAAGGATGCAAATATTGTGTTACAGGATGCTCTCATACTTTCTTTGGATAGTCACGTAGGATCATGGATATTAGATTCTGGTTCATCTTTTCATGCATCCCCAAACAGAGATTTGTTTCATGAGTATGAATAGGGAGATTTTGGAGTGCTCTATTTAGGGGATGGTATGCCTTGTCAGATAGTTGGCAAAGGGAAAGTGCAGTTGAGATTGCAGATTGACAACACATGGGTGTTGAAGGAGGTCATGCATGTTCCAATTCTGAAGCAGAGTTTGATTTCTGTAGGAAGGTTGGGTGATGAGGGATGCAAAATAACTCTCACAGTGGATTCTTGGAAGGTTACCAAGGGAGCACTTGTTTTGGCAAGAGGTAAGAAAGTAGGTACTCTTTATCTATCTACTTGTACTACTGATTCCACTTCTGGTGTAGATTCAAAGATGTGGTCTAATAGGTAGGGTCACATGAATAAGAAGGGAATGGAAGTTCTTGACTCAAAAGGTATGTGTTCAAATTCAGAAGGCATGGATAGAAATCATTGCAGGAAAAGGAAATTTGAGGCTTTTGGCAAGAACAGGGATGTCTTAGTGTTTTTGGAGGAGATGAAGGCCAGAGAATAGTTACAAGTAGTAAATAAATCTAAGCAGGGCAGCATGGATAGAGATTTGATCCAATAAGAGCTCGCAGATGAAGAATTCATCACTCACGGGAACACACAAGCACCGATGTCGGTTACTTGGAATTGACGTCGGTTAGTCAGACAGTGACTTCAGTCTTGTGTAGACCAGCAGGGTCGGTAGGTCGGGCAGGAGAAGTCCGATGTCAGTCATAAGGACCGATGTCGACAAGGGGGACACCGGCGTCGGCTAGGGGTAACGACGTCGGTAGTCAGGATCAGTGTAGGGAACCAACATCGGTCGGGAGCAGACTGGGAGTTGGCTGAGATCGGTCACTGGAACGGATGTTGGGTGGATCTATGAGTCTCAAACACCCATACAGAGGTTAGAAAAGGTATGTGAACCTCATATTTGTTGTTCACCTTCTTTATATTGCTTACTGTTAGTCATGAACTAGGAAGATGGAGGAAGCAATGCAGGTAGAATCCAGAAATAGTGGGAGCTTGACATGGATGAGGAGTGTGAGTCCTTAGAGTAAAGCCAAATAGGTATTTGTTGGTGGAGTTGTCAGCTGGATAGAGGGATGGATTCTCGTTTTAGAGAAGAGAGTGGATGGACATCTGAGACAGAAGGCTATGGTATATGGTCTTAAGTTAGTTGTAGGGCAATGGAGGTTTGACCATTGTTTTTTATCTTTACCAGGTTGGATAATATTAGCTACATTATCCTGTTACTATATTGTGTTACTTTTTGTAGGGTTGCATATACAGGGAGTTTTTTGAGCTAAGGGTAAAGTTGGTTTAGAAGTATGTCATGAAGAATTTGGGAGCAGCAAAATTCTTGTGGCATAGGTGACAGGTATAGCATCACACGTTTGCATGGTGGTTGGTCTTCAAGGGTGAGTTTGAAGAGGAATACAGGGCCTAAGGAACAAAATAGATGGTGTACAGGTATAGGTATAAGTTGCAGCTGTTTATCTCCAAGTGGGAGATTGTTAAGGTGTGGAGCTAAAAGCTTCAACTGTTTGCACACACATGAAGAGGATGTTGAAGAACCAGAGCCACCGGCATCGGCAGTATGACCGACGTCGGTCAGATGTAGTGGAGAAGGAGACTGGTGATGATAGAGAGTCGGCTGACATCGGCAGCACCAGACAAGCAGGGACCGGCGTCGGTCGCCTGTGCGGTCCAGAACTGCTGTTTACGAATAGTCAGTTAGTTAAACCGAGTGTTTGCATGCTAAGGGGCTATTTTAAGTCGCGAGCTATGTGTCTAATTTTAGTAGTTAGATGTCTATTTTTGTAACCATGGGATTCTATTTAAAGACCCATGAGGCATGCATTGTATTTATCATATTGATCAAGTAAGAGCATTGAAGCAAGCAAGGTTAAGGAGATCTACATGTGTAAGGTCAAGGAGATCAGCTATAGCATTCAAGGAGGGATTGTAACTCAGGTTTTAGAGTTGGTTTTGTGTTGAGCAAGAGAGAGAGGGAAGAAGGTCTTGAGGTGTGGCAAGCCTTTGAGGTGGAGGAAGAAGTGGCATCTTCCTTATTTGTATTTTCTTCTAGTATTATCTAATACAAGAGTGTGTATTGTCTCTCAAATTCTTTGTTGTCTCATGTTTCTAGTTTCTTAATCATTCTGGTATAATTTCCATGTTCAATTTCTCATATATAAGTAATCAATTATGCTACCATTGGATAAGGGGCCTCCTAACAGGTGAGAGATAACTTTGGAAGCTATAAATACAAAGGCTTGCCTAGTGATCCAACAAGATTTGTTTGTGCAAGGTTATTACGCCAAAATACCTTCAAGAATTTATTTTGGTGTAAAGTTACTATGTTTAAATAGATGTAATAAGACTTTTTAATTAGTGTCACCATGAAAAATTCATAAGATAAGCTACACCAACTAGCCAAACCAAGGTGCCAAGGAAAAGTGGAGCAAATGGAGCTTCATTGATAAATATTTATTTGCACAAATCTAAGAAATCCACTTCAGCAAGACATTTTAGAGATATAAGAAAGGTTAGAGGATAATTTCTTTTATTTTCTAGTTGTGTTTTCATTGTATACTTGTTACATATGTTCTTCCTAGTGTCTAGGTTAGAGGTGTTATTGTTTAGTGTGTTTATTTGAGTTTGTTTTCTTTATTAACACTATATTAACCTCCCTTCTATAGTTGTTTTTTCACATGATGGCATGCCTGGTAGGAACCACACCATACAAAGTTATTCCTATGGAATTTCAGGACTTCTTCCTATAACTTTTCACATCAAAATCATGAATTGCTAGATAAAAAAGTGGAAATTGAAAGCTCACAAATGTTCTATAGGAAATCACTTTTTTCATTTTTATAGTTGCAAATTTGCTTTTTCTAATCATGCTATTTCACTAAGGAATCATGATATTTCACTAAAATATCATGACTTTAGAGTTTTGATTTTGATTTGATAAGTTGAATTTTTTCTTTATAAGTAGTGATTTTGCCTAAGGAATTGCATTATTATTGTTATAATCATAATATTAAATGAGAATATGTGATATTTCTTATAAAATTGAAGTATTGATTTGTATAATCATGATTTTGCCTTTGTGATCTATGATATTTCACTATATAATCACAATTTTGTGTTAACTCTTTATTTTTTAGGGAGTTATGATATTGCACTATAGACTTACAATTTTTCACTGTAGATCTTTATTTTTTCTCTGTAGACTCACTTTTTTTTCCATAAATACCTTATTCTATAGGAAGTTTCAAAATTTTAGTGACTTTTAGAGTTAAAATAATTAATCGAGGCCGGGGGGTGAATCAATGATGTAAGAAATTCAATTCCAAATCCAAAACTTTAAACTCTTAGCCACTCAACATAAGCATTCATGAAGCATAAAAACTAGTTATTATAAAAAACAAAGGAAACTATGCAAGATCAAAGCACATAACACATGGATTGTGTGGGAAACCCTCATGGAGGATAAACCCCATTCTAAATCCTATAAAAAAATGTAATATATTCCTATAAGATATCACACACAAGATACTTTAATGAATCACCCACTTCACAAAGAACACCAACCCCTAAGCATGGACAAGCACCCACTTGCCCTTAGATGTTGATAACCCACATAACACCTCTAATATCAATAGCTATAAAAAAATTTATTACCTTTAAATCTTATGTATAAATATTGAATAATAACCCTCTTCAACCCTTCAAACTTACTCAAACCTTCACACATAAGAAATATATCCAAAATAACCTTTTGGATAACTCTAAACCTCTTCACTCATCCTCAATATTCAAACCTATAATAAAAGAGTTAAAAATAATAAATATGACATATAGGTCATACACATATTCCTCACACTATTATTATCTTCAATTCATCCACCAATCATACTCACACTTCTCTTTTCTTTGCTTGTCATCTCTAGAAACTGTCATCTTTGTTTATGCTTTTTATAGAGCCTTCATGATCACCACCTTCTTTATAATAGAGAAGACATTCCTTAACCCTTAAGGATTATATCCCACTTATAAAATGATAAAAAAAAAACATAGGTAAACCATAGAATTGATATATCACCGTTAAGCACCAACATCTTTCAATTAGGCCTAAGAAGCCCTTATAGGTCCATGGAGACCTATTCATCCTTTTAACACTTCACCCAACAAAACTAGGAATGCAAGACCAATTAAAATTAAAAATGTACACACCAAATGAACCCTAAGACATCATTAATTTATTACATTCACCACTACACCGCTCTGTATATGAAAAATCTATCAAACATTTTCCTTGTACATGAAAACACCATGAACAAATACACAGTCAACTTGTAAGCAATTGTACATACTGAATATGGATTGGTCAAACCTCCAAAATCCATATATATGATCCTTAAAACACTCTCCAATATATAATTCACCATGAAACATCCAAAAACTACCAATAAAAACTTAAACATCCTTCTTGGGTCACTTACAAAATAAAGTCAAGCCCTTAGTCAACTTTAAACCACAATAAATGTAAATGTAGAACTAGTCAAACCTCCAAAAAAATTAGATTGTCCTTGAAGTTATGTACCAATTTCCATTTTATTCCATCATCAAATTCATCCATCATCAAAATTTAAAAACAAAACATTGTATATTTGTTTTCCTTTGTAAATTCAAATATTTGAATTCCTATGGTCACTTTTTAATGCAAATTTGACTATGGAAACTAGTGAAATCTACCTGGGATAGTAACTTTGAACTACCATAAATTTTTATATAAATTATTTCAAGACCTAAAATTTGAAAAAATACTCTAGGCACAAATCTAAGCAAACCCATGTAACCACTTTCTTATGACACCTTCACACGTGTAAATATTGATGTCATCAATCTACTTAGGAAATTCTACCAATATGACTAAGATAACCTAGACCTTCACAAGAATACTTAGATGAATTCCTTTCACTTACAAAATTACACCAAGAATTATTGACCCCTCATATGATCCCTCAAACATGGTCAATATATCACCAACATCCATCATCTTGCCTAACCAAATAAACATTGTAAGGTCCATGCATGATCACTACGACACAATTTGTCATTTAGAACCAATCATACATATCAACTCATGGACACTCTTTACCAAACTATGGGAATCATTGAATAAACATAAATAATCTCCCCCTTTTTCATTTATTTTAACACTTTTAAATTTTTTCAAATCCAACAACAAAGCTATGTACATACACTTTATCCCTCTACAAACACTTTCTCCCCCTTTGACAGAATGACAAACATTGGCTTAACTATTGATCATGAGGACCTGTAAATGTTTTCAAATCCAAAATCAAGAAGTGACCTCATTTAAGAGATGATAAAAACTCCCCCTTTCAATATGCATATAATTCCTTACTAAGATCACTATTATACCATCAATATACACCCTTGGAGAGGGTTCTTCGGGCCCTTTTTAATTGAGCTATGATATTGGGACAACCTGAGGCTATCGGTCACCTATGGTGGGTTTGAACCTCTGAAGAAGGTATTATTCCTCTTTATTCTCACGTAAACTAAATATTTCATAGGGAAAAGGGTTAATAGGGGGAAAAGGGCTCTTAATAAGGCTAAAAGGTGATACAACAAAAAGATGGACACTCACATGAGACTGAACCCACACTAGATCAACATAAAATAACTATAGCTAACACAACCTCAAAATATTAATAATTTCATAATTATTTCATAGAATAAGTTCAAATAGAACACTAATCTAGACCTGTAATAGCTTGAAAACACCTTAAAAGAGGCAAGTAGAAGGAGAATGAACTAGGAAGATTCTCCTTCATGAATACATCATGTACAAGCATAATAAGCACTAATCAAAGGCAAGAGATAGGAAAAGAGATAATATTATTTATTTAAGAGGTAGTTTTTACACTATTTTGATAGGGTTTAGTCTTATCAAATTATCACCCTTTTTCAAGAGTCTTAATGAGTATCCTTATCTCCTAGAAAGATCAAAATTCTAAAATTTGAGAACCCTAACAATGGAGAAAATAATGGGACTTATAGGGGGAGGGAGAGAGAGAGAGGATCACATTAAATGAGATAAATTAATGAGATTCCACCTTTAAAATTATGTTTCACCACCTTTTATTTCAATTAAGACTAGTGCATCATAGACAATAGAGCCTTCATTTGCTCCAAGAGTTTTTAAGCTCTTCTTATTGGCTGAGAAATGCACTAGAAGATAAAGGTCTATTTTGTAGATGATGAGTCATGATCCTTGCTCAGATGGAATATCCTCAAGGATTATAAATATTATTAAATTCTCTATTTTTCTACTCCAATCCCTAGATATCTTACTTATGATATTCCACACCATTTTTACTTGCTTCATTATGATGGAAAGGTCCCTATATCCATGTACCTAATAGAGCCATGCTCAAGTTTACTTTTTGTAAATGTTTTCAAAGTTGGGGCCATATTTTAAAGATGAGACACTCCTTCATAGTCATCTATCTTCCCCATTTTAATATCTAAATATAGGTATTTTTCTATAGTTTTAAAACCAATCTCCTTTATTGGTTTTGCTATAGCTATTAATATTAATAAATGAAACTCTTCATGTGGTTTGGTCTCATTTCGATAACAAGTTGTCAACTCTTGATCTATATCTGGTCTAAAGACCTATTTTATGTCCATGGAGATGTAATGGTTATGTATCATCTTGGTGTGCCTATTCTAGTTCAACTTGGATCTTATTCGAGCTTAGATCCTTTGTATTTGATTTACTTGGGTCAGAAACTACTTCACTAACCTTCATTCAAAAATCTCATGGGCTTACCTTTGCTCATTAGCTATTGATTACTGACTTAGATTATTGACCTTTTGACTCATCTCACACCATTGAACCCCTATGATATAATAAAATTAATGATATTGAATTTTCTTGGGTGGCCTTTTTGACTTATTTACTTGCCCACGTGTTGTAGATCTTTGATGTATGATTGAACACAATCCCTTGATCTTGTTGTAACCCATCATTTTAACCCAAATGGCTAATTCATGAGGCCCAAATTTGACATCTGTATGCCCATATTTGATGCCTATGTGAATGTTTTTGACTTTTTTATGAACATATTAATATTTTTGAACCCTAATGGTTATTTTTCATGACTTAAATTTGGCATCTATGTGCCCATCATTTGAAATCCTCATGACCATCATTGACATTCATGTGCATGTCATAATTTAAACCCTAACGGTTTTTTGTTATGTTTTAATTTTGACATCTGTACACCTATAATTCATATCTACATGAACATTTTTGACATCCACGTGAATTTACAAGAATTTTTAAATCTAAATAGTTATTTTTGGAGCCTTAAAAATGACAACCACATGAATTTTCTATTTTGAAAGCTTAATTTTGAAGACTTATATCTTGAGATAGAGAACTCATCGAGACATGAATTTTTTAGAGGATGATCTATGGACTAAGGACGTTGATTCCATGTGATCCTTTAACCCCACAAGGTTTTTTTTAGCATACCTATAAAATGTATAAGTGAACAAACCTATTATTTTATGTGTGACGTCTTAGTGATAGTCTGGTTCTTTTAAACTCGTGGTATGAGCTTTTGCTTGATCCTTGAAATCTCTAATGATTTTTTGAGGCCCATGTGAACTCATTAAATGATTTAAACTTATTATACACCATGAAACCTACTTGGATCCTTCTCTTTAAAATTTTAGACTTGTTTCTCAAGGATCAATCAGATTACACTTTAAGCTAACTTAGAGTGTTTCAAAAGATTTGTAAGTAATGTGGTCTTCTTCTCCATCATGGATCCTTCATTCTATAGGAACTCTACTTGATTAAGAATTTTCTCAAATCTTCATACCATAGAACCCTCCAGGCAAAGTTATGTATGTAGGCCAAAAATTGGCCAACATTTTTGGTAACATCTTAGGGTTGCATGCCTACTATGCAAGAGACTAGTAGCCTTGAACTAATCCATTGGGTGCATGGAGTCATAATATTCCCTCTTAACTAATATGATAATGATAGAATGTTGAACCTTATTATGACCTTATTTTGAATCAAAAGGAATAAAATGAACAAACAAAAACAAAGTACCAAAAGCAATTATTGAAAGGGAAACACACAACTGAAAGGGAAATGTACACATATAACTTAGAGGAAAGCATATAAAACTACTCTTATATTTTTTAATATCATAAAATAGATGAAAAATAATCTAATAACAAGGATTTAAAATGAATTCCATTGACTGGTATTGGTAATACCTCTCCATCCAATTAGGTAAGATTATAATCATTATGTTATTTACATCTATGGATCAAATAAGGGCCACCCACAAGCTATCAAACTTGATATGGTTAACTGGCTTGGCCTTGTTTGAATCCCATTTGAGGATTAGGTCCCCTTCCTTAAATTCCCTTACTATAACTCTCTTGTTAAAGGCTTTCTTGGCTTGAGCCTAATGTGACTCTAATGTCTTCATTGCAAGGTCCCTATTTTATTCAAGCTCCATGAGCTCTATGAACCTCACATTCATAGGCTTACTTTCTATCAACTCCAAATGATGAGATAACTCCAATGTAGGTATTTTAAGAGAGAGGGAAAATTTGAATTCCATTCCATACACAAGGGTATATGGATAATTATTAATGGTAGCTTTGGGAGTCACTTTGTCATCCCAAAAGGCTATCCTTAGATTTGTTTGCCACACTTTTTTATTTTCCTCCATGGTCCTCTTGATAATCCTCAATAAGTTTTTTATGGACTCTACTAGTCCATTGCCTTGGGAGTAGTAGTTGGAGGATGTACTAAGGTAGATACCTATCTTAAGTGCCCATTCACTTGTCTTCATGGCAACAATTGCTAAGCCATTATCTGAGATTATAGTAGTTGGGACCCCAAACCTAGTCACTATGTTATAATAGAAGTCCAACATTATTGTTTCATTGGCTTCTTTAAAAGAAATTACTTCTACCCACCTAGTGAATTAGTTAGTTGTGGTTAGCACCCACTTATGTCCTACACTATAATGTGGATTGATCATCCCTATGAAGTCTAAACCCCATTGAATGAAGGGTTTCTCTACCTATATTGGGTTGAGTGGAAGAGCTTCTAATCTCTACTTTCCTAAAAATAGAGACCACTTTTGGTATTTTTTATCCATGCATAGGCATATTTGAAAATGCTAAGACAATAATAACCATCTCTCATTACCTTTAATGCTATTGTTCCTAGATCAAAATGACCTCCTATAGGTCCATCATGAAATGAATCCAATAACATTGTCACTTGATTGTCATCAATGCATCTAAGAAGTACCCCATTCAGGTCCCTTATAAAAATAACACCATCAACTAATGTATAAGGTATGGACTGGATCCTGAAATACCTTTTTTTTTTGCTCTATATAAACCTTGAGGGCATTCTCCTATCATCAAGAAATGGGTCATATCTTGGAGCCATCTATTTTAAAGTGGAGGTACATCTAATTATGAGTTATCTTATGTAATCAAAACAACCTCTTTTTCCTCTTGAAGGTCATCTACCATATTCTCACACAAGCCTTTACCACTTAAAAACTTGGTTACTTTTATCTCCACATCATAATCCGTAAACTTGGTGATCTAGCCTACTCTTTTATTATTCAAATCATTATTGAGGAGAAAGTCCCTCACTGTAGGATGAGACACCATAAGCTAAACCATACTATTGTCGAGGATTGGTCTAAACTTTTTGGCTCCTCATATCTAAAAGAACATAATTTTATAAGAAGGTATACCTTACCTCATATCCTTTTATCCCTTGATTAACAAAGGTAATCAACTTCTCAAGTCCTTCACCATTCTTCTACATCAACATAGTTGATATACTATAAATATTGGCAAAGGTGTAAAATATAAATCCTTTGAGAAGTTAGGATTTATGAGAAAGGTTGATTGGGTAATGGCATTATTGATGGCCTCAAAGGTTTCTTTACCTTCATTTGACTAATCAAACACTTGGGTTTTTTTCAACATGGTGGTGATGGGTTTGACCAGGTTTGTAAAACTAGGTATAAAACTTCTCACAAAGTTTATTTTCCAAAGGAACCTTTGGATTCCTTTTTTATGCTTGTGTAGAGATAGTGCTAAGATAGAATTTATCTTTTCAAGGTCAATGGATAATCCCTCCTTTGAGATAATGTGACCCAAAAGTTTACCTTCATGGATAACAAACACATGTTTCTTGTGATTTAAAGAGACATGATACTCTTTATATCTTTCAAAGATCATCCTTAGATGGTCCATATGCTCACTAGCCTTCTTGGAGAAAACTATGATGTCATCCAAGTAAAACAACACCATTTGATTCAATAACCCTTATTGGAAAGTTACCCTAGGATTTGATAATCTAAAATGCATCTTTTGGTAAGCATATGTGCCCCACTTTATGGTAAAGGTAGTCTTATATTGATATTCTCTTACCAACACCTAGTTGTAACCTAAATATCCATCCAAGAGGGAGAAGTGTTCTGAACCAACAATTATCTAAATAAGTTGCATTATAGATGGCAAAGGATAGTTGATGGTTTAAGGAGACCCTTTTCATATCCCTAAAATAAACACATAGTTTGAATTCCCCACTCTTTTTTCTCATAGGCACTAAATTGGCTACCCATGAGGATTGATTAATGGGAAAGGTAATCTTGGATTCAATTATCTTGGTTAATTCTATGTTCATAAGCTCTTCTATGTTGGGGTTTATAGGCCTCTACTTTTGCCTAACAAGCTTGGCATTAGCCTCTAGATCTATAGTGTGTTGGGCTAGCTTGGGATCAAAGCCTCTCATGTCACTATATACCCAAGAAAATATGTTTGCATATTCTTTAAAAAGTTATATGAAAGCATGCCTTTTAGCTTTAGTGCTTACCTTGCCAAGCTTGAGAAGGCCTATTGTTGAAAATAAGGACTATTTCATAGTTCTCTTCATTGGTTGATATCACTACCTTGTATTTTATCATATGATCTCCCTCATGGAAAATACCTTCAAGGGTTACAAGCCCTTTATAAATCTTATTAGATATCAATTGAACTATTTTGTCTTCATATTGATGTTGAAACTTTTCTTGGTTCAGTGAAGAGAATTTTGCTTCCTGGTATAAGAAATAGGTAATTTACTTATCATTTTCAAAGACCTACCAATCATATTCATTATCTGGTACTGATGGTCTCACCACCACTTTGACATGTGGTTTCACCTTGGTCCTTTCAAATCATTGGGGATATCAAATTGAGATCCCATAACTACCAACCTATCAACATACTAGTTTTTGTTTCTTGGTATGGCTTGGATGTTAAAATCCTTAAAATCCTCAATTATGTCCCACACTCTATGTTTATAAGACTTCATCAAAGGATTCTTGGTGATATTCTAGCTTATAACCTGGTACACTATTAGCTCACTATCTCCATGATCTTGTAACTAGTTGATTCCTCTCTTATTATCCCATTGAAGGCCATGGATGAGACTTTCATTTTTTTTGCATTGTAAGAGAAACTAAATTAGAGCTTATAAGAAGATAAATATTTTTCATTTGAGGGGGATAATAGCATTACACCTACACCCACTCCATGTTTTCTCCTTGAACCATCAAAAATTAATTTCCATAAGCCATTAATATCTTCTTTAGGTCCAATGAGGGTTGACATGGATTAAATATCTTTATGAAGATAATAGACACCCATGTCCCTCTCTTTAGATCCTTCCAAGGGATCATTTAACTGATGTTCATGTCATATCTCATCCAAGAACATGTCTAGTATCTCCTTAGGGTGAGTGTTTAATTATTGACCAACCAAATGTTTGCCTTCATCGAAAATGGTGTAATTAAGATTTATGTTGTCTAGCCCATAAGGCTTTATGTGGAATTATGCAATGGGTTCAGCCTTAATAAACACCTTGGTCCCATATCTTACCCTCAATTCCATGTATGACTAGTATTCTACAAGATAACCTCTAATATTTGTTGTGAATTCTTTAGATAGACATAGGGAAAAATGAGGGGGCACATCTATTATTAACACATCTTGGACTACTGTGACATTAGGACAAGCATGCAGGGTCAAGTTAATGTCCTTGATGATACCATATGGCTTAGTGGAAGAACCATCAAGCTCTATCAGCCCCTTATATTAGGGCTCATACTTTAGACTAGTTGTTATGCTATAGATTTTAGCATTACTAAGGTGCTAGCCCCACTTTTTACGAAGAAATTGTGCACTAGAGAGTCACCAATTATTATTGAAATGTATGAAGGAGGAGGTTTGACCACTGTACTTAATTTCCATTCATTTTTTCCTTTGATTATATTGGTTAAAACCTTATTCACCTTACTTTATGGCTTATCTACAACTAGTGCAACATTAATCTTGAACAAACCTCCTTGAATAACATCCACTTGTCTGGGCATAGAAAGCATATCCCACATTGGTACACTCACATTAGACTTATTCATTTGTTCCTTAATGTTTATGGGTGAACCACCAACATTTATTTATGCTTTGGGATTCAAAACTATACTATGAATTTGTGAATTTTTGGAAACAAAGGTATTCCATTGATTTTGATTCCTTAGAGCTATTGGAACCTTTTGAATAATAGAAGACCTAATTGGCTTCGATATTAAAGGAGTAATGGTAGGAAGTTATTTGACTGCTTCTTGGTTACCATCCATGCTCCTTTTAAATCTTGTATTAGCTTCCATTGGGTTGTATGCTTGGTTAGAACTAGCCTATTTATTGAGTACATAACACTCTTCTTTCTCATAGTTAATCATTGTAGCACCATACTGGCTTGGTCCTTAATCAAGGATTTGACCTTGTTAAGGATCTTATAGATTTGTCATCATGGGCACCTCTATATTCTGAGCCATAAGGGCTTGATTATACCCATAATTTGTAGCCTAATTCCATTGATCATTGAAATCTTGGTTGAGGTTAGTGTTTTGGATAATAAATTACCCAAAGTATGAATTCCAAGGCATGTACACTCAACTTCCTGAGAAACTTTATTTTGGAAAGGGACCAAGGTGTTGGAAGTGCTTGAAACATTTGGATTATAGTTGCTCTATATATAGTAGCTAGGTTACCCTTGTCCTTGGTTTAGACCTTGGCCTTGGCCTTGGAAATTTCCTTTGTAGGGTGGCTTGTTTGTTTGATAATATTGTTGATGAGGTTGGTATGAGGCCTATTGAAATCTTGATACATATTAACATTCACTAGATCATTCCTCAAGGATTGAAACATGCTTTTAAGCTCTTGAAAGTTCTTGTGTTCTTGGGAATCACTAGATCCACTAGTGGAAGACTTTTCTTACTTTGGTGAGGGTATAAAAAATTGTAAGAATAGGAGGAATAAAATCAAGGGGAGGAATAGAAATAGGATATGATCTAATCTTAGGGGAAAAAGGCATTGGTGGCCTAGGTTTTAGCTTTCCAGATTGGACTAGATAATTTTCTACCCTGATTGCCACCTCATATGAATTTGATAATGTGTTCCCTCCCATAGACTAGATCATCACTAAAATGTCACTATTAAGGACTTTTAAATAGTATAGGAAGGAAAAATTAGGGGTAGGCCTAATAGATATTAGGATTTTGTCCCATGTTTTTTGTAAGCTTGTATTGAAGTCTTGCATGACTTCATGAAGGGCTCTTTTTATTGTAGTTAATTGCTCTACAAGTGACAAATGGTCACTTTTATATTCAAATGTTTTACACAAAGCCTCTCCTAATTGGTCCCATGTGGTAATTAAATTATTAGTAAGGTTTCCATACTAGTCTAAGGATTTACCTTTGAAATATATGGCTAATAACCTAATTGCTACATTTTCCTCATTGATATCATGAATGTTGCAAAAGTTATCTATATCCATGAGGTGTTCAAAAGGGATTGTATCTTGGTCTGAATTAAAATAAGGGACACTTTTGAGAGATGCTACGAGGATAGGATTATAATGTGGGAGATCTAGAGTAATTTGGCCATTAAAATCCATAAAAGCTCTAGGGACTACCATGGTAATAAAAGGGGTTGACAAGGATCTTCTAGTAGGGGTAGACCTTGGACTTGATCTAGGAACAAAGTTTCCTTTATATGGGTGTTTATTATAAAACCTTAATGTTATTTCTTAATCTAGAGGTATTTAAGCAAATTCAAAAGTAATATCTCTAGAAGCTAATATTCTAGTCACTTTTGGCATGAAAGACAACTACTATTCTACACCAGAGTGTTGATTGTTATTTTGAAGTTGCCAGATGTTGTTTCTCTGAAGATATAACTACTATAAATTGATAAAACTAGCATAAAATTTGACAAATATTATTTAAACATTATTTGTGTCTCACCAAGCATGATAAAAACTATATTATCATCAAATTTCACCCTTGGAGAGGGTTCTTTAGGCCCTTTCCAATTGAGATATAATATTGGGATAACTCTAGGTTGTGTGTCACCTATGGTGGCGTTAAACCTCTAGAGAAGGATGATTTCCTCTTGATGCTCACCTAAATTAAATAATGCATAAGGAAAAGGGTTATAAGGGGTAAAATGTCTTAATAAATATAAAAGGTGATGCACTAGAAATATGGACACTCACATGAGCTTGAACTGACATTAGATCAACACAAAATAACTATAGCTCACATAACCTTAGAATATTACTAATTGCACAAATATTTCATAGAAGAGGTTCAAATAGAAAAATAATCTATACCTGAAATAGCTTAAAAACACCTTAAAAGAGGTAAGTAGAAGTATAATAAACTACGAATATTCTCCTTCATGAATTCATCATGTAAAAGTATACTAAACACTAATCAAAGGTAAAAGATATGCAAAGAGTTAATATTATTGATTCAAGAGGTAGTTATTACAATATTTTCATAGGGTTTATCCTTATCAAAGGAGAAATCTTTTTTAGGAGTTCCAATGAGTATCCTTGTCTCCCAGAAAGATCAAAATTCTAAAATATTAGAATCCTTTTAATGGAGAAAATAATGGGATATATATGAGGGAGAGAGAGAGAGAGAGAGAGAGAGAGAGAGAGAGAGAGAGAGAGAGAGAGAGAGAGAGAGAGAGAGAGAGAGAGAGAGAGAGAGAGAGAGAGAGAGAGAGAGAGAGAGATGTTAAATAATATAAATCAATGAGTTTACACCTTTAAAAGGATAATTTTCCACATTTTAGTTCAATTAGGATTAGTACATCATAGATAAAATAGCCTTTATTTTCTCTAATAGTCTTTAATCTCTTCTCATTGGTTGAGAAATACACTAGAAGACAAGGGTCTATTTAGTAGATGATGAGTCATTATCCTTTCTAGGAGGGAAGATCATCAAGGCTTATGAATAGAATTAAATGATCAATTATGCTTATCCAATACCTAGATCTCTTTGTTATTATCTTGCATGCCATCTCCACTTGATTAATTATGAGGGTAAGGTCCTTATATCCATGTACCTGATAGAGCCATGCCCAAGTCTACCTTTTATGGTTTTTTTTAAAGATTTGGGGCCATATTTAAAAGATGAGGCACTCCCTCATAGTAATATATCTTCCCCATTTCAATATTTGAACATAGGTCCTTTTCTATAGTTTGAAAACTAATATCCTTTATTAGTTTTCCTATGGCTATTAATATTAAAAAATGAATCTTGCCATGTGGTCTGGTCTCATTTAGATAACAATTTGTTGGCCTTTGATTTGTATTAGGTCTAGAGACCTATTTTATCTCCATAAATATTTAGTGGTGATGTTTTTTCTTAGTGTATCCATTATAGTTCAACCTAGATCTTATTCAATCTTGGTTCCTTTGTATTTACTTTGCCTGGGTTAAAAAATACTTCACTAACCTTCATCAAAAATATCCTCAACTTGCCTTTGCTCATTGGTTGTCAATTATTGACTTAGATTATTAAAATTTTAACCCATCTCAAAAAATTCATCCCCTTTGTTATGATCAAATTCATGCCATTGGATTTTCTTGGGGACCCTTTTTAACTTGTTGACCTACCCATGTGTTTAATATATTTAATGCACGATTGAACGCAAGCCCTTGATCATACTAGGACCCATCATTTAAAACCAAAAAAATTATTTATGAGGATATATTTTGACATCTGAATACCTATATTTAACATCCTCATGAACATTTTTGATGTTTGCATGAATGTCTTAAAGATTTTTTTAATCCTAATGGTTATTTGCCATGGCTTAAATTTGATGTCGACGTGCCCAACATTTGACATCCTTATGACCATCATTGATGTCTAAGTGATTATAATTTTACATCTACATGAACATTTTTTATGTCCATGTGAACATCTAAGTATTTTTAAATCCAAATGGTTATCTGTCCAGGATTAAAAATGACATTTATGCAAACATTCCATTCTGTAAGCTAAATTTTGAATACTTATATCTTGAGATAGAGAAGTCATTGAGACATGAATTTTGAAGAGGATGATATTGTAACTAAGGACAATGATTCCATGTGATCCTCTATCCCTATGAGGCTTATTGAGAATACTTATAAAATTTACAAGTAAACCAACCTATTCATTTATTCATGATGTCCTAGTGATATTCTAGTTAATTTAAACTTGTGCTATGAGATTTTACTTGATCCTTGAAATCTATAATGTTTTTTTGAGGCCATGTGGATTCATTCCATGATTTTAATTACTCAGACACCGTGAAACCTACTTGGATCCTTCTCTTTACAATTCTAAACCCACTTCTCAATGATTAATCAGATACTTTAAGCTAACTTAATGTGTTTTAAAAGCTTTAAAAGTATTGTGATCTTCTTATCCATCATGTATCCTTCATTATATATTAAATTATCTCAATTAGGACTTTTATTTTCTCCTCATACCATGGACCCCTCCAGGCAAAGTCTATATGTAGGCCAGCAATTGGCCAATAACTACATCAAGATTGGTTACTCACAACATTTTTATTTAACCATTCACTAATATATTAATAATATTAAGAAAATAGGAGTGATAACACCTTGATAATATTGAGATGTACTCCCCCTAAGTCACCTAAACTTGGGCACCCCTTGAGCACCTTTAGACCATCTCCAACCATGATAAAATTTCATAGTTGCCTTCAAATTTTCTCTCACAAGCCACCATAGAATAAATAATGGACATTAAAGCTATTTTTATAACATATATGATTCATAAATTTAAATAATAAACATATTTATGGACAACCATACCTTTTTATTTTGAATAAAATGACCAAAAATCACTCTTCTTCACACTAGCCTTGCTTAGAGGCCTATTAACCCTACCTAAACTTTGTAGAGCCCATAACTTTATGTCTATGAACCCTCATGATTTTAAATTTAATATTTTATGCACACTCATATTAAACCTCATTCATGCCAAGAATAATCATCCAAATATTCTTCAACACCATAGCTCCTTCAAAAACTAACCTACAATTAGTCATCCATTTGCACAAATCCTTAACCATAGAACAAACCATACAATTATATATGACTGTAAAGTAATTTTTTATCACCATTTTATCCATTTAAATATATTATGTAGCCTCATATCCTAACTCCTTTGGGAAAGTTACTAACCCATATGTTACAAAACCTAAGTCATAAAAAAGAAATAGGGTCAACTTACCATATTCTGATCAATGCCAAGTTTTGAAGCTTCCCTCACACATAGGTGTCACCAATACACACTACTTGAACAATTTTTGAGGTTTGACTCATTGGGTAGCCCATAGAACCATGAAATGGTTTTTGTCCTGTTGGCCCTTAAGCAAGGCCTATCATACCTGAGAGGTATCAAAAATATTCAATTTTCCCTCAAAAAGCCATCAAAGTATTAAAAAACCTATATCACACCTATATGATTTCAACACACCTTTATATTCCATAAATTCAGCTTGACCATTCACAAATCCTAATTTGACACTTGAAAAACTCATGATTGTGCATGCAAACACTGTGTACGCCACTATCACTATTCCAAAACACCTTCAACTAATCATGAAATCATTTTTACATATCCTCAATACCTTTTTCACATGGAAACATCAAATCAAACTATCCTCCACCCTTTTTTTTAATCATAGACTTCAATAAACCATTTTTTCAAGATGATCTCTCACAAAGTAGTGAACAATAAGAAAAAAAGTCAAACTAAACAAATGGTCATGGAAGCTTCATGTGACCAATCAACTTCATGAAACCCCATGGATTACACTTAAACACATATTATATACACATAATATAAACATCACCTTCATTCTTCATTATTTTACCTTCTAAACCAAGCATCAAAATTTGACTAAAACTTGCCTTTAGGACCAATGTCCCTGAATAGATTTATTGAAGCTTTTCATCACTAACCTTTGGAGAAAGATCATGAAATTGATACTCCACCTTATCCAATGACCTTATATTATTAATAAAAGTCTTTGAAACATAATGTAATTAATTCCTATCATAATTTCATTGGGCTTAAAGACCAATAAATCAAATCTATATACCTTTATATTGATTATAGCCTCTTGCACATCACTTAGAGCACACACACTTGCTTCTACATATTAAATATGTCTCATAAGAATCATAAGTAGAGACATACACTTTTAATATAAATACTATAGGTCCCAAAACATAGAATACTCCCACATCTCCATGCTCTCACTTGTCTTGGAGTCTTTCCTCATCATTAGATTGAATTTGAATGAGTCCTTAGCTTCATTCTTTATTTTAGACATAGAATATTTCTTGATTATTTTATCTACTTGAGTAGATAATACTTGATCTTTGACACTTGAAATTTTAATTTGTTCTATCATGATAAAAAATCTATTTTGAACCTATTTTTCATTCACCTCCTTGGGTATCCATTTATTATGGCTCCTTTTCTTTATGTTAGGATTTGCATTCTTTAAAGTAAAGTTTTGATCATTCTTTTAAAACCTTTCTATGTGACCTCTCTCTTCAAACTTGAAATAAATGAAGTTTATATGATTCTACATAACTTTTATATGGACCATAATATGACTCCTTAAAGTTTCATTATCCCATTCATACATTTGATCATTTTATTTATTGATAAAGGCAATACAAGATCTTGCAATATGACCAATCCCTTGGCACCTGTAGCACAAGATGTCATGATTTCCTTATGGATTTATTGACTATCTTGAGTGATTATATTATTCATGTTTGTCATAATCTTTCTCATAATTTCATGAAAATATCTTATTATTATATTTTCTTTTGCAATCAATGATTCTATGACTAAATTGATGACAGGAATACTAGTAGCCATTAAAGGAGTTATCATACCTTATTGCATTAGGTTGCTTGAATCAATTTAAACTATTGTAGCTTTTGAATTTGTCTTTCTTATTCATATTGACATTCTTCTTTTCTTTACCAACACTCTTCTAAACATGATTAGTCTTTTGATCTATCATCACTGTCTTCTCATTCTTCTTATCCTTTTGAACATCTTCATGGAACCCTATGCCTGAATTTTCATTTGAGACCTTTTGACTTCTCACTATGTCATTAAGGTCAAATTTAATTTTCTCAAATTTATGATATGTTTCAATCTTGCTCATGTCTTGATCTAGTTTCACCTACAAATACTCCATCTCTAATTTATATTTGACACATTCTCCATCCTTACTCTTTAACTCTTCATCAAGGGTACAAACCTAAGTTTCAAGATGTTGAGTGATCTCATCATGATCTTTGACTTAATTTCTCAATCTTTCTTTAAAGAAGACATTTTTTTCCTCATAGGTTTTGATCAAGGATTATTTCTTTCTATTCTTGCCTTGTAGAATCTTCAACTCTTCCAAATTATTTAGATATTTTTCTTTTAGATTGAATTTCTCATATTTTTCCTCTAAGCTATCTCCACCGAGGAAATATCTGCCTAAAGAACATTCTCTTTTGTCATCTTCAAGAGCCATGAATAGTGTCTCATTATCCTGATCATGAAATGAATCATCATAGTCTAATGTGTTTCCTTCTTCTTTAGTAGATGAGTTACTATCTTCTTCATGGTAAAGGATCTTACTACCTTTATATGAATCCTTATTTATATATATCTTATTAAATAACTTTATGTACTTGCTAAAACCCTTAGATTTATTGTACTCATCCTCATGAGATTCCTTATAAGCTTCTTTGGGTTCAAAATTTGCCTCTATCTGGGCACTTAGCTATAAAATGACCAATTTCACCACATGAAAAACATTTAAAAGGAATCTTCCCTTTATATTTACCTAGTCTTACATTTATTTTTCTTACAATCATGGCTTTAAGTTCATCTTCATTAAGATTAAAATCTTCAAGACTTAACTTTCTCCTCTTGCCTTTTGTTTGCTTGATCACTTTGAAGGCTACTTCCCTCTTTGGTGGTTTGTCCTCATTGACTCTCATATCATAGGTAGTAAGGATTCCATGTAATTCAACTATCTTTATCTTGGTGATATCATTAATTTCTTATATAGTAGAAATTTTTGAGTCAAACTTAAGAGTGAGAGGCCTTAGAACTTTTTGTACTATATTAGCTTCTTTAATCTTCTATCCAAGACCTCTAATCATGTCCACCACCTCATCATCCCTTAGAAGATAGGATATCTTAGTATCTTATTACTTCATTTTGATACTTTCAAATTGCCTTTGGTAAGTCTTTAATTTATCTAATTAACCTTTGAATACCCTTCATAGATGATCTATAATTTGTCCTATATTTCCTTGGTATAATTGTAATGGATCAACTTGGTGAACTCAGCCTCTAATAGGCCATAAATAATAACATTCATAGATTTATAATTATTCTCACTCAACTTCTTGTCAGTTGCATTAGATGGTGGAGTAGGGGGTGTAGAATACCCATCCATAATAGATTTCCAAATGTCAAAACCTAGAGACATGATATAGGTATTCATCCTTACACTCCAAAAATCATAGTTGGATTCATTGAATAGTGGTTCTTATTTATTATAGAAAACTCTTTGTATTTGATGACTACCCATTATACCTTTGATCACCTTCAAGTGATTAAAATTATAAATTAGGTGTGGTTATGATACCAATTATTAGAAATAAAATCACCAAGAGGGGGGTGAAATAGTGATTTAATAAATAAAATTTCAAATCCAAAACTTTATACTCTTAGATACTCAACATAAGGATTCATGAGGCACATAAACCAATTATTGCAAAGAATAAAGGAAACTATGCAAGATTAAAGCACATAACCCAAGGATTATGTGGGAAAACATAATGGGAGATAAAAGTCACTCTCAATATTGAAAACACATGAATTATAATCCTATAAGATATCATGAACAAGAAAATTTATTGAAGAACCCACTTCACAAGGAGCACCAATCACTAAGCATGGACAAGTACACACTTGCCCTTAGATGTTGAGCACCCACACAACAATTATGATATCAATACCTCTATAAATTGTATTTAATTTAAATTTTAAGGATAAAAAATGAATAATAACTGTCTTTAATGTTTCATGCTTCCTCAAGCCTTCACATACAAGCAATGCATCCAAAACAACATTTTGGATCACTCTACACCTCTTCGTTTATCCTCAATCTTCAACCCTATAAGAAAATTATTACAACATAAAAAATATTCCCTATAGTTCATATAAATAATCCTCACAATAATATTATCTTTAATCAATATATCAATCATACTCACACTTCTCTTTTCTTTGCTTTTCAACTCTAGAGACCTTCATCTTTGTTTATGTTTTTTATAGAACCTTCATGATGACCACCTTCTTGGTCAGCCACAAGACATTACTTAACCATTAAGTCTTATATAACACTTATAAAAATATAAAAACCACCTATATAGGTCAGCCATAACTTTGATAAATCACCCTTAAGCACCAAAATCTTTTAGTTATGCCTAAGAAGCCCTTATAGGTTCATGGAGACCTATTCATATTTTTAACACTTAATCAAGAAAAAATAGGAACACAAGACCCACTAAAATCAAATAGGTACATGAAAAATTACCACTAAGATATCATCAAGTTATTACATTAATCACTACACACCTATGCATATTCAAAACCTATCAAACATTTGCCTTGTACATGAAAACACCATGCATGAGTAAATAATCAACTTGTAAGCAATTTTTAATACTAAATATGGATTGGTGAAACATACAAAATCCATATAAATGATCATCAAGGATTTTAAAACAATATAAAATATATAATTCACCTTTAAACATATAAAAACTATCAATAAAAACTTAAACATCCTTCTTGGGTCACTTGCAGAAGAAAGTCAAACCCTCAATCAACTTTGAACCACAATAAATAGAAATGTACGACCAGTCAGACCTCAAAATCTATTTTTTTAGATTTTCCTTGAAATTATCTTCCAATTTAATTTTTAATCTATCATAAAATTCTTCCATCATCAAAATTTATAAACAAAACATTGTAGATTGGTTTTCCTTTGTAAATTCAAATATTTTAATTCCAATGGTCACTTTTTAATGCAAATTTGACTAAGTATGGAAACTAGTGAAATCTACCTCAGAGAACAACTTTGAACCACTATAAATTTTGATATACATTATATCAAGACCTTAAATTTTAAAAACATGTTCTAGGAACAAATCTAAATAAACTTATGTGACCACTTTCTTCTAAATCCTTTACACGTGCGAATGTTGATGTCATCAATCTACTTACTTAGGAAATTCTTCCAAGATGACTAGGATAACCTAGACATTCACAAGACTAATTAGATTAATTCATTTCAATTCCAAAATTACACCAAGAAATATTAACCCCTCATATGATCCCTCAAACATGGTCAATGCATCACCAACATCCATCATCTTGCCTAACCAAACAAACAATGTAAGGTCCATGCATGATCACTAAGGCACACTTTGTCATTAAGAACCATGGATACATATCAACTCATAGAAACTCTTGACCAACTTAGGGACATCATTGACAACTCTTCAACACCGATTAGTTTAAATTTTGTAGGAAAAGTCAAAGTATTTATCTATGTATCTATGCTTTTGCACTTTGTGAAAAACATTTGAAACCCGAGAGATAAATTCCAAAAGTGATTTTCTCACTTAATTTTATATTATAATAACAAGGACCCCCAAAAATATTTTTTAAAACCCAAATACCAAGAAAAAACATTTTTAACACTCTAAGAGTTAAACTCACATTTACATTCAACATTTCAAAATCTTTTAGTTAAGTCATTTTCATTTTTTTCAAAGTTATCAAAACAAAACCAAGGGGATAAACTTGATGATATAATTAATTTTGTGATATAAAAATTAATTAAAACTCTAGTTAAACACTCATAAGAGTAGTTATTTTTATGATCATTATTGTGTTTTAATTTCACAAGACAACTGTAGTGTGTATGCTTTCCCCCCATCCAATTTAGGGAACTTGGGTGATAAAAAATGCTTCACTTATTACGTTTGTCACTTTTTTCAAAATCATGGAAAGAAAACAATTAAGGCCCTCCAAAAAATATAATTGATTTGGGTGACCCAAAAATGACCGTAAAGTTCTTCTACTCAATTTATATTTTATACAACTTAGATTGTGGGTGGGAGTTCATCGCTTCCCCACAGGTTCTGTAGGGAAGTGTCAACCTAGGAATTCATCCACTTCCACCCCACTCCATGGTATGGATATAAAAATTGAGGTCACTTACTAGGATGATTTTTTAAACAATTAAATAGGCTTTGTTAGTATGAGACTATCTCAGAATGTAGGTTTAACTCAGACATCACACTACACTAAACAATTTATAGATGTAGTTGTTGTGAAAAGGATAAGACATTTTCACAACAAGTTAGTCAACATGGATCCAAATTATGTGTTGTGACCTAGTGTTAAGCACAAATTTAGGACCATTTATAATGTACAAAAATTGATAGTTGTGGCAACCCTAGTTATTATAGATATATTGTCAATGTAGGGGAAGTAGCCCAAAGTTTCATGTCATCATACAAAATCTTGAGAGAAGAGGGGGTTTAAAAACCTTAATTTTCATTCATATTTTAATTTTTGGATTAATGAATTAATTTCCTTTCAAGATCAAGTATATAAATAGAATTTGTCAATACAAATCCACCTTTTCAAGTTTGAGGATTATGATGATACACTTAGGTGTTTTTGTTATTTTTCCTCTTAAATTACATTGTTTTAAAAAATGAAACTATTTTTTTTATCACACCACATCCAAAATAATTAATATTTGCACACCACTCTTTTGTTTCAAGAGGTGTTATGTCATCTGTTTGACACCACATGTTACATTAGTTTTTTCAAAAACTTGTGTGTGTGTGTGTGTGTGTGTGTGTGTGTGTGTGTGTGTGTGTGTGTGTGTTACTTGTTTAAAAGGGGCATCATTATGATGCCCATTTCAATATAAGTCTTATGCCTTAATTTTTTTTGAAATAAATCATTTATTAATACCTTTAGATAAAGATAACATTGTTACACTTCCTATATTATTTCAAATACTTGTTTCCTTGTGTCTAATAAATGTAAAAACATGTGTGTCTTTTGACTCTATGCCTAGTATTATTATTCCATTTGTCTTGGTCTAGCTTGTCATCCATTTGAAAATCCAAGTCTCTTAAAAAGAAATATGAAATTGTTCTTATGAAGTTCATATTCAAATTTTGATTGTTTAATGCCTATACTTCATGTAATTTTGGCTTAGACATTTATCTCTCAAATTTGGGTTGTATAACTTAGACTAACTCTTTCCTCGATTTAAAGACTATTTTTGTTCCTAGATTTATGATGTGGTCTATCTTATGTGTGCCTAAAGTCTAATGTATTTTTCCAAAATTCAATTTTATGTTTGAATCCAAATGCCTAGTTTGAGTCAGAGTGTTTCAAAAAATTTAGATTAAATATCTTACCTTTTAGACCTAGTTTGTGTTAAGTCTAGCTTTTGTGCCTTGTTTACAAAAAACCTTATAATTCCGATTTATTTTTAGACCTAGTGTGTTTGAAATAATAGATCTTGTGTCATGTTCCAAAAATACCTAATACATTAAATTTTTTCTTAAACCTAGCATGTTCCAAGTCTAGCTCTTGTGCCATGTTTCCAAGAGTCCTAACATCTTACCTCATTATTTTAGACATAGTTGTTTTAAGCCTAGCTTTGTACCTTGTTTCTAAAGATCTAGAAACCTTTTTCATCTTTATACGTAGATTAAAATTGTTTGAAATAATTTTTACCAAGTTTAGAATTCAGGTTTCATCCATTCACTTGACCATTTATGTGAGATATTTAAAGTTAGAAACTTAACATTAGACCCTTTTAGATCGAGTCTATCATTGACCATTTTGGAGAAATAACTTCAGTTTTTAGACCCAATTTTAGACCAAGTTTGAGCCATTTATAGTTTGTACCTTTTTTTAAAGAGTTTGTATAAATCTGTACTTATATTTTTCAAATGTTAATCATTAATATGGATATGTTTTGTTACACTCTTAATATATCCATGTATAATCTAGGTTATGATAACATGGTCATAAATGATTGGGGGTTTAAGACCCATATGGTGATGATATAGTTTTTTAGATGGATCCCTATCCTCCTTACACTATTCAATCTTAGGAATAAATTCAATACCCATTATCCAATTATTTTGTTGACACACCTCCATATTCGAGGTAAGACCAAGAGAAAACTATGTAGTATCTTGCTATCATACCATCTATTGTATAACAAGATCAACAACAAATATATTACATCACTATGACATTGACATATGATCCTTATTTTTTTTATCCTCACTTTCTTGAAAATAATGATGAGGTTTTATTCAAGGCTACAGAGGTAGGGGCTATGTTTCCAGAATACTTCCACCATGAAAATTTACCTAGTCTAGTTAGAGTGCCTCTAAATATACCTTATACCCAAACCATTGAGCATGCCTCTACTATACATCCTCAAGAGATCATACAAATGTCATATCAAGACCAAAATATGATTTTAAAATGAAATGTACTCATAGAGGACCACTTGATACAAATGAAATAAGCATATCAAACCTATTTGAATCTAGTGTACAATTTTAATGCCGTGTCCATGTCAAATTTTCCACTCATAGAGCTATCTACTTTAATATGAGTATTAATTAAGTTGATAGGTTAAGATAATTAAGGTATAGACCCATTAATCTAAATGAATTTAGTCAATGACATGTATAATATCCCATTTATTAAATATGTGATTATGGCTTCTAAATAAAAAAGTGTGCCAAACATGGTGGATAACATGAAAATGTCCTCCAATCTAGGAAAAGTGGTTTATTTACACCAATAAATAGTTGAAAACAAAAATTTACTTTTTTTATTACCATTATTTGCTCATAATATTAGGGTATAAAAAATCCTACATCCTAACCATAGTAGGCTACTTTAAATCCTCAACTAGTTACTTCTTCAAGCAAGAAACCTCAAGGATTAAGTAATCAAGAATCAACTAGTGATTTACCTCAACCAAAAGTGATGAATGCTATCCCACCTCAATAGGTGATAACTAACTTTCCAAAAAAATAGGCATAGTATAATCTACCACCACAATAGAGGTAGAACACTATACCACCAATAAGGGGTAATAAATGTTCTACCTTGATAAGTAGTAATATACATACCTCAACAATTGCAGACCAATCTAAATTTACCATCACAAACATTTTTCAATCAATAATGTGTGTCTATTAGTCAAAGGTAAATTATAAACACCTAACAAGCATTTATTTCATAATAAGTGTTTATGAAACAAAGAGGTACCAACATCCAATAAGTACCAATTAGGTAAAAATTGCCTTTTACTCAGCATGTGCCATAGATTCAAAGATAGGGCATTGGTCTAAAACAAATTCCCTTAATTCATCTTAGTTTGAATAGATGATAGAATGTCCCTACTCAACCTTAGTAGGAAAAATATTTTACCCAAAGCCATATCCTTTCATCACATCCCTAATTCCCTCAAAACTAAGGCTATACACCAAATCCAAACTAGAATATAGCACAACAATGCATGCAATTTCAAAAACTACATCCTAATATATGGATGCCTATTATTGGTCAGTTCATTCATCTAACCAAAATTATACAACAAACCATACCTTAATTATACCTTGGCTAAGGTATTCCACCTTTGACTACATATCCACCACCTTAGCCAAGTACCCCATCTAATTTCTTGGCACAAGAGTTTCAATAAATGAAGGATTTGATTACCACCATTCTAGTATATAAGTATACCAAGAAATTCAAGTTAGATTATATGTTTTCATACCCATTTAACATGGATTATATTCAGATACCATTTCCTCTAGGTTATGAACCACTAAAATTTGATAAATACAAGGGTAAAGGAGACCCTAAGGCCCTTTTAACAAAATTATTTATTTCTTTCCAACTAATGGATTATACTAAAATTTACATAATAATTTTATTTCCTTTAATTATAAAAATACAATATTTGGAATGGTTCCTCAAATTACCAAATAATTCCATATCTAATTTTGACGACCTCTCAGATAAATTTATGCAAAAATTTTCCTATAATCTTGAGTATGATATTTCATTAGTGGGTTTGACTCAAGACAAGAAAAAGGTTGATGAGAGATTTTTCAAATGTCTATAAATATGGAGAGTACTTACTAGTCACTTCACCCATAGCTTACAAGACAAACAATTGTCCATTATGTTTACTAAAAAAATTGCACAATGAGATATCATATCATTTGGAGATTTAGTGTGCACATACCTTCAAATAGATCATAAAAAAATGTTTAAAATTTAAAAATCCACTTATAAATAAATGTATTTGTTGATAATTTAAAATTACACTTGATTCTAATCAACAACAATGGGAATTTTCAAGATATGGGACTTGCATCTTGAAACAACCTCCAGATTTTTGAGAAGCTGGTTCTTCTTTATATTGAGTAGATACTAGGAAAAGGGATAAGAATTTAATAGAACACAAATGCAAGAAATAAAATATAATCTATGGTGATGCACCTGAATGTAATTTGACCTTAATATTGAGCACAGTGAGACTATATGTAGGATTCATTTACATTTAAGAGCAAACAAGTGCATGATCAACGTAAAAGATGGAAACAATAGAAATAGGGGCTCACATTATAGACTACTTTGGCAGTAATATAGAAAATGTGAACAACGGCATAGGGTTCAATCTTCTTATTTGAATCTTCTAGTCATATAAGAGGTGTAGAAACACATACATTTATATAAACCTTTGAATTCAAGAAAATGAGACAAAAGCAAATGACATTCCTAATCACAACTCTAAAAAGTCTACAGCCTAGACTACTTTTGAAAATGACACAGAAAATATCAACAAAGGCATAGGGTTCAATCTTCTTATTTGAATCTTCCAGTAATATAAGAGGTACAAAAACATGTACAGTTATATAAACCTTTCAACTCAAGAAAATGAGACAAAAGCAAATGATATTACTTAGTCACAGCTCTAGAAAGTCTAAACTCTTTACAATAATTCTCTCTCAAAAAAGCTCTCTGATATCTCCTTCCTCCCCCCTTCTAGTTATCTTTGCACCCTTATTTATAGCCTTGGATTCACTCTAGATTATCTGCTTGTTCTCAATCTAATAGCCCAACTGAAATCTAACTAAACTGGAAGTGTCTAATAGAAGATATTTTATAGATTCTAAAATGCTTCATCTTCTGGCAGTTCATTGGTTGAAACATATTATAGGATGCTCCCTTCTCTTAAACGCTAAGTAACACTTATCCATTTTCTTGAAAACGTTCTTATTACTTTAGGAGACATTGAAAAATGACACTTGGCATGTTTCGTAGCACCTATTGAAGACACGTGACACTTTTCGCATAACTTATACTCTTTTGTGTCTTTGCTCAGGAATGTTTCACCTTTGACACTTATCACTATCCATTTCCTTCAAACTTAAATAGCTTAAAATAAAATAATACCTACAACATTTCTCACTTGAGTAACTTTAAAAGGGACATAGGGACAAGTGTTAATCTCTACTGCTTTTATTAAAGGACACATGGCAATCTCTGCTTTACTTAATTGGGGTTACGTGGTGATCTCTGCTACTTGTAGCTACCCTTTTAGAAACCTATGGAAGATGACACATGGTGGTATCCACTTTACTCTATTTATACCATAGAAACAATTAGGTCTCATTTCACATTTACATGGATAGTGACACTTGGCAGCTTTTGCTTACTTAAGAAACAAAACTTGGGACCCACCATAGTCTTTGATATATCAATGAAGCCAAAATGAAGATTATTTAGATCACAACATGTGGTGGTTTCCGCTTGATTCTATTAGGGTATGTGGCACATTTTGT
The DNA here is from genome assembly GCA_037957365.1 of Torreya grandis. NCBI lineage: Eukaryota > Viridiplantae > Streptophyta > Pinopsida > Cupressales > Taxaceae > Torreya > Torreya grandis. The sequence goes on from JARHVA010000466.1 coordinate 4,711,477, forward strand.
TGATTTTATAAAAGTAAACTTGAGACCTTTTATGACTTCCACTTGGCATTTTCCACTTGATTTTGATACTTTGCTGGTTAAAACTTTTCACTAAAAAGAGATGAACATGGGTGCCGATATGAAACCATAGTGCTGACACTTGGCACATTTTACTAAGTCACTGTGAGATACGTGGCACATTCTGACCAACTCATAGAAAATATGAAAGGTGCCTCACATGATGACACTTGACATTTCTATTTGAGAAAGGATGCCTCAGAGGATGACACTTGTTAGCTTCCACTTTATCTTGAGGCTTAGACAAAAATGAATCAAAAGGAAAATAAAACCCATGCTCTATTTCAAAACTCTACCATCTCAGACCAAAGTATGCAAAGATAAAATTTCACGGCATGCGATTGAAAAAAGAATGAAACATAGAGTAAATTTTTACTCTACAGTTACTGGCGACCCTGAGGACTTTTGAGCCTACTAAAAAAGAAACCACAATTTCCCACATATAAAAATGTGGCAACAATCGCAACTTTAGTAAGGCCATCTGATAAATAGACCATTCAACATCAAATAGCCCCTACTTATTTTGCAACTCCTTGAAAGCTAAATCAAGGTTAATGATGTCCTTATGTGAAAAATCTACAAACATGAACTGAAACCTTCAATTGGAATTCAAGTTGGATCAAAATAGCTTATACTTCTGGCACTAATGAATCAGACACATCTAGGGAATTATGGAGATTTGAGAGAGACTTAATGTGTTAAGAGTTTTGAAAATTTTGAAAATATTTTGAGCCACGGCCATGTGCTCAAAGAACACTTATTTAAAAGAGAGAGTGAGAAATAAAAAATGGGAAAATAGAGAAACAAAACTAAAAGCAAACTATTATATATATCTAACCAAGTATATTTTCCTCCCTCCTGGATCAAAATAAAAATTCTAAAGTTTCCTTCATGGTGAGAAGATTTTTGGTGGCAAAAAAATGGCTGAATGGGATGGAGCTCTAGTGACTTGCTCTTCCTGCTTACCACCTTGATTGGCTTGCATATGAGTGAATCAGAGTCAAACATGCTTCCAATATATACATACTCTTCTTGTTCTTGAAATCTTGTCAAATGCTAGTTCTTCATACTATCGTGTCTCAATAAGAAATCGATGGTTGTTGGCTCATCACCATAAGACCTTGAATATACCTTATTGATTAGCTTATCTCCTTCTACCTCATTCTCAAGTTTCATTACATGATCATCCTCCTTGATGACTTCAACCTCTTGAAAGGATAAATCTGAAAGCTTGCATCCCCTCTGCATACTTATCTAAGTCTCAATGCTATCTTTTCCACCTGAAGCTAACTCATAGCCTTCTTGAAGAATAGTGTAACCTACCCCAATGACTTCAAACAAGTCATTCAAAACATGATCATAAATTATCTCTTTTTCATCAGAGATAGAGGCAGAAGCTTGTGACTTGTCCTCTGGTTCATCAAAGGGTGTATCTATATTGATTTCTTCTTCATTTGTACTCATGAAATCTTCTTGACTAGCCATGTACTGAGCATACTCCTCTGCATACTTATTTGCTTCCTCCAAAATTTATTCCTCTTTGAAAAGGGATAAAGAAGAAGACTGATGGTTATACATATGTGGAATAGGAGATAATTCTTGAGTTAGAATCGAATGATTTTCTTCTTTCCATTTGTCCATCACTTCATCTATATCAAATGTAGCTTGATAGCTCTCTTGGAGGGGTGTAGATGGGGTGTGTTTAAATGTAGGATCTTCTGCTTGATTATCACCATGAGTAAGGGTAGCCTTGACTTCTTTAAGGGTTTGAGTAAAACTTTTCTCTTCTTCCCATCCACCCCATGATTCCATTGTTTGTTTCCAACTCATGACCTTAGGTCTAGAAATTTTCTCTTGGAAAGAGTCAGTAATTTTATCTTCTTCAAGATCCCTAGCTAGTTCATGATTTTCCCTCTTCCAACTCAAAATTTTGACATCATGTTGAGAGATCTAAGAATTGGTAGAAGAGGTATTTTTTGGTGTAGGGTCCTCTCTAAGGTCCAAGAGCTCTATCTCTCTTTCTCTAAACAATCTCATCTTTGCCTCTAATTCCTCAACTTGCTTAGCTAGATTCTCTTGAAAGATTCTTTCTTGGAGCTCATAGGAATCATCAAAGAAGTGGGGAGTGCATGAAGGCTATGATGAAAAACAAGAAGCTTCTTGAGGAAGGGTAGGAGGGACTTGAGGGGGAAGTGAGGGTTTGGATTCCACTTCCTTTGCTGCCAACATAGACTTGACATTATTGGGGAAAGGACTTTGATAGGTTTGACTTGGCTCATAAGCAAGGGCTGCGTATATCTAATATGAAACTTGTGGTAGTGGATATGCAGGTTGATAAACTTGGTAAAGTTGTCTCTCATGAACACTCGGCTTCTCTTCTAAAAATATACTCAAGCCACACACATCCAACATCTCATTTGTAAGCCTTTTCCAATTGGCTCCTTCAATGGGAGCCCATTCACTTTTAATCAGATCTATTGCATTTCTTACTTGATGGATGACATGATAAGGAATTTCTTGGCCACATCCCTTTCTATTGTCAAGGTCTAATACATATTTTTTATATCCCAGTAATGATTTTTTAAAGGTGGAAATGAGATTAGGTTGAGCATGGGATGTAAAATATTGGGGAGACTGGGCATAAGACTGATATAGCTCATTATAGGGCTAAGGCAGGTCATATCAAACTTGTGAAGGGCAAAACAAAGAACCATATGTATCCTTATTGCTTGATGTGATTCCAAAAGCAACCTAATCTTGATTAAAAATATATGAAGGGGCATAAAACCCATAGCTCAGAGTAGCAAAATTATACATACCAAATGGTGATTTATTGATACTACCATGACTACTTAACTAGCTGATTCAACTTAGAGTCACCATTGGTGTTGATAAAATAAAAACCTCCAAAGGTTGGTTGGCCAAAGAACACACCAAAAATTCTTCAACTCCTTAAAATATTTGTCCCACCGAGTGTGCCAAAAACTGTTGATGATTTAAAATTTTACTTGATTCTAATCAACAACAATGGGAAGTTTCAAGATATGGGACTTGCGTCTTGAAACAACCTCCAAATTTCTGAGAAGTTGGTTCTTCTTTATATTGAGTAGATACTAGGAAAAGGGATAGTAATTTAACAAAACACAAATGCAAGAAATAAAATCTAATCTATGAGACTATATGTCGGATTCATTTACATTTAAGACCAAACAAGTGCATGATCAATGTAAAAGATGGAAATAATAGAAATAGGGGCTCACAATATAGACTACTTTTGCAGTAATATAGAAAATGTCAACAAAGGCACAGGGTTTAATCTTCTTATTTGAATCTTCTATTCATATAAGAGGCATATAAACACGTATAATTATATAAACCTTTCAATTCAAGAAAACAAGACAAAAACAAATGACATTTCTAGTCACAACTCTAGAAAGTCTATAGCCTAGACTACTTTTGTAAATGACATAGAAAATATCAACAAAGGCATAGGGTTCAATCTTCTTATTTGAATATTCCAATCATATAAGAGGCACAAAAACATGTACTGTTATATAAACCTTTCAACTCAAGAAAATGAGACAAAAGCAAATGATATTACTTAGTCACAGCTCTAGAAAGTTTAAACTCTTTACAATAATTCTCTCTAAAAAATTATCTCTGATATCTCATTCCTCCCCCCTTCTATTGATCTTTGCACCCTTATTTATAGCCTTAGATTCACTCTAGATTGTCTGTTTGTTCTCAATCTAATGGCCCAACTGAAATCTAACTGAACTTGAAGTGTCTAACAGAAGATATTTTATAGATTTTCAAATGCTTCATCTTCTAGCAGTTCATTGGCTAAAACATATTGCAAGATGCTCCCTTCTCTTAAATGCTAAGTAACACAGCCATTTTCTTGAAAACCTTATTATTACTTTAGGAGACATCAAAAAATGACACTTGGCATGTTTTGTAGCACCTATTTAAGACACGCGGCACTTTCCGCATAACATATACTCTTTTGTGTCTTTCCTCAGGAATGTTCCACCTTTGACACTTATCGCTATCCATTTCTTTGAAACTTCAATAGCTTAAAAGAAAATAAGACCTACAACATTTCTCATGTGAGTAACTTTAAGAGGGACATAGGGATAGGCATCAATCTCTGCTACTTTTATTAAAGGACACATGGCAATCTCTACTTTACTTATACGAGGTTATGTGGTGATCTCCACTGCTTGTAGCTACCCTTTTAGAAACCTACATAAGATGACATGTGGTAGTCTCTGCTTTACTCTATTTATACCATAGAAACAATTGGGTCTAATTTCACATTTACATAGATAGTGACATCTGGCAGCTTTTGCTTACTTAAGAAACAAAACTTGGGACCCACCACAGTCTTTGTTATATCAGCAAAGCCAAAATGAATATAATTTGGATCGCAACATGTGGTGGCTTCAGCTTGATTCTGCCAGGGTATGTGGCACATTCCATTGCTTTTATAAAAGCAAACTTGAGACCTTATATGACTTCCACTTCGCATTTTCTACTTGATTCTGATACTTAGCTTGTTAAAACCTTTTACTAAAAAGAGATGAATGCGGGGACCCGCATTTGCCGATATGAAACTGTGGATGTTGACACGTGGAATGTTCCACTAAGTCACTATGAGATACGTGGCACATTCTGACCAACTCATAGAAAATATGAAAGGTGCCTTAGATGATGACACTTGGCATTTCTATTTGAGAAAGGATGCCTCAGAGGATGACACTTGTCAGCTTCCACATTATCTTCACACTTAGACAAAAATGAATCAAAAGGAAAATAAAACCCATGCTCTGTTTCAAAACTCTACCATCTCAGACCAAAGTATGTGAAGATAAAATTTTGTGGCATGTGACTAAAAATTAGAATGAAACGTAGAGTAAATTTTTACTCTACAGTATTATTAAGTTAACTTCCTCAAAAAAAAATTAGAACTAAAACTAAGGCACATGCCCAAGCTAGAACCATAACCAAGTCTGAGTACAAGTGTTTGCACCCACTCATGCCAGTAACTATGAGAATTCTAAGCAATACAATCATAATAAATTTTTTATTAGAAATGGATTAACTAAGTTTCATAGTTTAAAAATGGTGAAAACAAAATATACTTACCTTATGCTATAAATTTAGCTTACTCCTCATCATTGGCCTATTTAACAAGCACAACCATCATAGTAACCTAGATCAACTCCACATATGTATCAACCACCACCTTTTAAAACCCCTCATCCAATAATAATACACACTCCTTGATTCTTTAGGAATATTATTGAACATATTGAAATAATGTTTTATAAGCTAGCCACCACGAATATGATTAGTTGGCCAATTTTGAAGCATTATCCTAAGGGTATTTCGTATCTAGATTGGTATAAAGAAAATTAATCATATGAATACCATCATGTTAATTGGAATAATATATGTTTGTGTATACATAAAATACCTCATTTAAAATTTGATAGAAAAGGGTGAGATTATAACATCTATGTCTAGTTAGAACTTGGGTATCTACCAAAACCCTTTTCTACAACATAACATCAATAATGAATAATAAAAACAATGAAGACTAGAGAAAAAATAATAATGTAAATTGAATGGGATGAACTAAGGCAAAAATGACATCAATAACCAATAGACCTACCACACATTTACACATGACTACACCAAAGTCTTAGGTCATATCATGGGAGGTCACATTTCAACCATCACCATTAATCCTAGACTAAGTGCTAATAGACTAGGACTGTTTCCAAATAATACCAATCAAACCACCTATGTAAATAATACTTCCTTGACCTAGGATTGTAACTAAGTTAAATAAAAACTAGGTATTACTATTTTATGTCCTTATACCAATAACTCATCACTGCCACATGACCATAACCAAGAGAACTAATAATCAAGACTTATCTTATCTAGCCCATCTTCATCATCATCAAGTTACAAAGATCCTATATCCAATCCTCAAGTGTGAAATTACAACTCAATAGTATAATACTACCATTCTAGGACAATAACCTCCTATCAATGAACCAATCAAGCCCACTATGCTGGATAGGAATAAGGCATATACCTTTATTAAGGAAAATCCACATGACATTGTTAAACAACTACAAAATACACCTATAAAAATATCCATTTTGGATTTATTACGTACATCTACTATCTAAAAAACATCAAAATAGAGGTCTTATGCCAATCCTAAGTACCCTATGATATAACCCTAGACAAATTCCAAGTTTTGGTTGAACATCTAGCCCCAAACTAATAATTGACCTTAAACTAAAGTGATATTTCATCCATTGGCCCTCTCCATAATAATACCCTATACATTAAAGTTGTCATCATAGGTCATATAGTAAAATGTTTCCTCATAGACAATGGATCAGGATGCAATATTATGCCTTTAAATCTCATCAAGCTTCTTAGATATACAACAACCAATCTATTCCATAAGTAATTTATATCAATGCATATGACAATGAAGAATAAGAACCACAAGGCACAATAATCTTGCTAGTTTTCATTGGGCCCTTGACCCATGATACAATTTATCATGTGTTGGACCTCAAACTATCTTACAATTTACTCTTGGGTAGACCTTGGATACATGAAATTTTTGTAATCATTTAGATGTTGCACCAATGTCTCAAGTTCTCACACTCAAGCATAGAGGTCACTTTCAATGGAGACTTATAGTCCCATAAACATTGAAAACATTGAAGGCTGAGTACGAATGTTAAAAATACTAATTTATCCTATATTTGGTTCTATAAAAGGATAAAGACATAAATATTTTTCAAATTACCATAGGCCAATTGAATAGACCCAAATAACATTGACTCATATTTACACATGCCCCTTCTTGAAATGTCTAATCATTTTACCATATCAGCCAATGGCCTAGGAGAGTATTTGACCCATGAAAAATTTCACATTATCAAGATTCCATAGAACCCCAATTCCTTTGGAAGACCTAAAGTTAAACCACCTTGCATAAAATGGTAGTGAAAATGAAAAGGCAAGCTTCATAGTCCATTTCATATTACTTTCATACTAGCCACTAGCCAAGAAGAGGCCCCACTTGCCAACAATGAATCCTAGTTGTACAATGATAAATTGGTTGATTTTATAAAAATTTCAAATATCCTAATCCTAATAGGATAATGGAGAACCGAGCCTATCCATGTAGAGGCCTCAGGCTAAATCAACAGAGTAATCTTGAGCCAATTTATATAATTCAATAAAAAGAAACTTATGGTCTTAGATTTAAACCACATGGGGGTGACCCCACATATATTATTTGTGTTCTAATGCCAAATTATATTGATGATAATGTTGACAATGAAACAATGTCTAATCATAGCATTTACAAAGACCTTACTAATACCAACATGTTTCACTTGTACTCCATTTGTACCATTATCCCAATTATCCACCATAACCCACTTCCTCTTTATCACCTTCAACATATATCATGAGAGAAAAAATAATTAATAGTGTTTGTAGATGAGTTTTATAATTATAATGTCTTTTTAAACTTTCTATCCTTAAGAGACTATATTTTATTAGGAGACCAAAAATAAGAGTTCTCTATCAAACTGTATCCTGCAACATGTTAGTGCCCAAAATTGCACTGAAACAATTACGCCCTTGTCAAATGAAAATACACAAGCCCTTATCCAAATAGAGTATCAATGTCTAATTCATTAGACAAATTATTATTTCAAAGTGTTCCTTTAAAAGGTTAAGTTCATGTTTAAGTGGCTAGATGATTTAACTTGGTGTTTCCTTACTATATTTTCTCCAATAATTTTGCATTGGGTATTTCCTTATGTTAATTAAGTATTTTATTGGTAAAAATTCCTTATATTATTTTGAAACAAATGTTCATACAAATTATCCAAATGCCATATTATTTTAGGCTTTTTGTTTGCATGAAAATCCTGAAGCGCTATTTCCTTTGAGCATTTTGTCTGCACAAAAAAATCAAAGGGTTATTTCCTTTGGGAATTTTCTCTACACAAAATGCCCAAAGGGCTATTTCCATTATTTTGGGTAAATTTTAAGGACTTAGTTATTTCATCCAAATTTTATACAAAAATCTCAAAGGGTCATTTTTCCTTTAAAAAATATCTGAAGGATCATTTAATTTGGGCATCTTTCCATTATAAAATTTCTGAAGGGCACTTTTAAAAGGGTCAATTTGACTTTGAAAAATATCTGAAGGGTCAATTCCTTTAGGCATCTTTCCCTTCAAATTTTTTGGAAAGGAACTTTTAGAAGGTTCATTTTTCCTTTGAAAAATCTATGAAGGGTAATTTCCTTCAGGCATCTTGCCCTTGAAATTTTTGAAGGGCATTTTTAGAAGGGTCATTTTTACTTTGTAAAATCCCTAAAGGATCAATTCTTCTAAGCATTTTTCCCTTTCAAAATTCCTGAAGGGCACCTTCATAAAGTCCAAAAGGCACTTTTAAAGAGATCTAAAAGGACCATTATAAATGGTCAAAGGGCAATTTTGTAGGGTAGGTGCCCTTGATATATTTTCCAAAGGGTATGCACAAAAAGCCTAAAAGGTAATTTTAGAAAGCTTGAAGGGTAATTTTTGAAAAATTGTTGAGGAGTAGAAGTCATATTTCCATCAAACATTTTTCTCATGTAAAAAGTCCAAAAAAATTGCATTTATTTGGGGAAAGTGTAAACTAAGATTTCTTCAAAAGATGTAGGTTTAATTTATTTTAGGGAAAATGTTTAAGATATTTTATTCAAGAAAATTATCCTGAAATGCAAAAGGTCTAAAAGAATGCTCAATGCTTTAGAGATATTTTTTCTAGATAAACATGTGAAACAATTCTCTTGAAGATTAGGATGCTACAAACCATAAGAAGCCAAAGATAAAAGGCCTGTGAAAATTCTTCCAAAGACCAAAGGGTCAATGAAATTTGGAATTCTAGAGACAAATATCCAATAATAAGATTCCTAATTAAATTTATGAGTTTTAATATGTGATGGTCTCATGGATGTCTTTTGACAGGCACATGAACATCAACTTTAAGTTATAGACACTAGCTGTTGGGATTCAAATGCTCCAAGATAGTCATGCAAGCATCAATTTTAGACCCCATGAAGTAGCTATTTGTTTTTAAATGGAAGTAAATCCAATGGTACATGTTTACACAGAGCAAGATGATCTATTAGTGTATAATCAAATTTGAATAGTCAAAGGAACCTAGGATAAGCACATTCATGATATGTCTACAGATCATGAGGCATGATGTAAAGATTGAGCACATTATTTGAGATTTGTGGTACACATTCAAGTGTACACAAATCCAATCTATAACATGTATTAATTCAATAATTTTCAACAAAGTATATAATGAATGCAAGACTACCACTTGGTAAGAGTGCATTAACCTGGCAAGAATGATAGAGTAAGATGTAGAGAGCCTGTAGAGATACCAAGTGGCACCATTTTGATATAATACTTGTAGATGTAAAATAACACTCCACCCCTCAAATCATGATCTGATGGATCATGTTTTCTCATCCTATCTAGATCTGATGGTGTGTAGTTAATGTTGTAAATCCAAGGACTTTGTGACCAAACACAAAAATTACAAGTGGCATAATTGCATACCATAAATTAGAAATCAATCATCTCATGCAAGATCTATGGCTTGTGTTTTCTCAAGGAATATCTAATGATGCAAGCTGAGGTGGAATTTTTAAAGGGCTTAGATTGCATGAGGAACTAAAAAGTCTCTAGACTAGAGATAATCAATAGACTTAGTCATTATTAGGCCCCAAAAATGCCCAATTAGATTTGATGTGGCAAGCCAAATCATAGTATGTGGAAAGCTTTGATTTAAAATCTAAAATTGATGGTTCTTTCATGGATGTGGTAATGATTTAAAGTGTAGAAGAACATCTAACTACCATTCCAGAGCATATTTTCCTAACATCCATGGATATTTTATGTTTTCATTACATCTTGAGCTTTGTAATTGTAATCATCACAAGGATATAATTTCCATATACTTGTACATGAGGACAAAATTTGTTTGGCTCTTCAAATAATTTTTCCCTCTAGCTGTCCATGTGAGTGGTCAAAAGTGTCTCCAAGTGATTGTATATGATGACAAATAGTTGTTTAGGCTTCCATTATGAAGTTCACAATCTAGATCATGAATTTACCAGTATGTTTAGTAAAAAATATCAATGGTTTAATGTAAATATTCACCATTCCTTGTAAAGGTAGCTGCAACAATGATTCCTTTCTTGTAAATGGACAAAAATCTCAAGCATGGCCAAAGCTATTTTCCAACTGAGAACAACATGACAGGATGGGAAAATTTGTTATGAAATTTTTGAAAATTATAACATGTAGTTCTAGAATTTATAAGGTTAAAAAAGTATAAATAGAAGGCTTATCTTCTATTCGACAGGTTGGTTGGCCATTGTGTTGGTCATTATGTTGGTCCATGTCTTCTTTAGTATAGGCTCTTCCACATTTTTGGATCATTGTTGTGTGTTTTTTGTCTCTCTTTCTAATGTGGTTATATCTATACAACCATTAATAATCTCTGAGATCATCTCTATATGTTTCCCTTGTCCAGTATGGAGAAAATCCACTATGCTTGTCCCCATAGGAACATTTTGAAATGTTGATGTACATAATTTTTTCTTACAAATTTAATGAAAATGCATGTGGTTATATATTACTTTATGTTGATGAATTGCAATAATATGTTTTGAATTTTTTTTTGATAGGACATCTCATTCCTTTTTCATTATTGGTTATCATATTGGGCTTTGAGATATGTTATAAATCCCTTTCTATGTTATATTTTGAAATATGTTGTTGAATAACTTGTTAGGACAAGCTCGGTTTATGGATTCAATGGGAAAAGGAAAATAAATCTTATTACTATTATCATGTATTAGATGATGTCATGAATGATTGAAATAATCCCTATTGTTTGAAGACCACTAGTGCACCATCCTCCCTTTTTATAATTATCTAACTTTTCCTACCCTATCCTACCATGCATATAACATTAACTTTACATATCTTAAGTGTTATTTACCTATAAATGAATAAACATTATGTAATTAACATGTGTCTACATTTTAGGCTTTAAAGCCCAGCATTACAATCTTTTATTCAACCCTTGTATTATTGAAAATTCTTTCAAATGAACATTGCATTCACATTCATATATATTTTTAGTTGCTTGTATCTAGCCTAGAACATTCTCATTCTGTGTGATAACCCTTATCTAGTGGAGTGAGTGAGTTTGGTTTTGACCTAGTCAGATTTGTGTCTTTTTGTGCTAATAATCCCCATAGAGGTTGAATTGTAGAATCTCTCTATGTGAACAAACTACCCCTTAGGTCTTTTCACCTTGGTTCAAGTAGAGCCAAAATTAGAAAATAGATAACCATACCCTTTTTAGGTTCCTCTTAGTCATTTTATGCATTCAGTCTAATCCTGATGTCAAATCTTTCCCTAACTACAATGACATATTAGCAAGTTTTTCATCATTTCTTACCATTTTATCTCAAGTGTACAAGGCCAATTATATGAGGTGTATAATTTGGAACCAACACTTCCTATTTTAGAGAATAGGTGAACACATTTATCTAGAAATAAAAAAATAAAACATTGATGTCTCAAAGTGAAAACTTGTTTGAGGTATTTTTGGACCAGGGTAAAAGTAAAGAGAAAGTCCACTCTTTTAATGAAAACCCATTTTAGGCTCCATTAGATAGGGGTGTTCACCTTTACTCAAATTAAGCTTAAGGGACCATCAACTTTTGGGTTCAAGTTTAATTATATAGAATAACATGCCTTTGATCGAATTCCCTAGGAGTTTCCAACAATATTTATAACATGGCCATCATTACCATTAGTCTATTTTGATTCCTCTTATTAAAGAGAACTTGAAGAACCATTAAAAGTAGAGTGCTTTGTAGTTGCAAGCCAATTCACATCATTTCCAACCACACTATAATATGGATCAACTCTCCTAGTATAAGATACTATGAAAGTCAACATCAAGACTCTAGATGACCTAAATTGGATCAAATTAGGCATATCCCTCACTAAAGAAGAACATGAAGATTTTATAGCCCTTCTAATGTAATTTGTTGGCATCTTTTCTTGGGCCTATCAGACATGCTAGGTTTGGACTCCACCTTGGTTGTAAACCATTTTTTTATACATCTTGATGCTAAACCTATGAAGCAAAAATTATGCAAGATACATCCTCATATTAATATACTAAAAAATAAAGAGTTGGAAAAAAATTTAGAAGCAAGATGCATCCATCTAGTCAACTATTAAGAGTGGATCTCAAATGTTGTGTATATTAGTAATAAATTAGAAGGAATTAGAATATGCACTAATTTTAGAGATATAAATAAGGCCTACCCAAAGAATGACTTTTTTGTACCAAATAAAAACTTGATAGTTGATTTCATAGGAGGGTATAAAATAATTTCACTTTTGTATGGATTTTTAGGGTAAAATTAGATTAGGATCACTCCCAAAGACCAATTAAAAATAGTTTTCACTACTCCATGGGGAATGTTTCATTATCAGGTTATGTTATTTGGCCTAAAAAATTCTAGGTCTACATACCAAAGAGCCATGACCATCATATATCATGATATAATGCATGACATTATTGGAGATGGTTTTAATGACATATTGGGTAAATCAAAGACCTGTGATGATCATCCAACTATACTATGAAGAATATTTGAGAGGTTTCATGAATACAAGGTTGGACATAATCTTAAGAAGTGATTATTTAGTGTCACTTCATTCAAATTGTTAGGCTTTATCATTTCTTGTCAAGGCATTGAAGTTGACCCTACCAAAGTGCAAGCCATTACTAAGATGTTTTCACCTTCTAATTTGAATAAACACCATAGTTTTTAGGGTAAAATCTAGTTTAACGGATGCTTCATTTCATATTTGGTTGATAAATTCCATTAATTCACACACTTAATAAAGAAGGGTGTTGAATTTATATGGGATGAATGATGCCATAACACCTTCTATATCCTAAAGGAATATCTTGCCAATCCACCTATTTTTTTATTTCTAATGCTAGGAAAACCATTTCTACTATACCTATTTTCCATAAACAGAGCTCTAGGGGTGATTCTGGCTCAGCATGATGATAGTGCAAAAGAACATGCCATGTATTATCTAAGAGGTACATCAGTTTTTTATGAATTCAATTATATGTAAATATAAAAATATTATCTATATATGGTATTTCTAGCCCAAAAAATGTGACATTACATGATTAACAACAAAACCATAGTTGTTTCAAAAGTAGATCCACTCAAGTGTCTACTATCCAAGATAGGTTTACAAGGCCACATGGCTAAATGGATAATGCTTCTAGGAGACTTTGAGATCAAGTATGTCAAATAAAAATATATAAAGGGGAAAGTACTTGTAGGTTAGCATGTGGAATCTCCACTTATAGATATTGAATTCCTCACTTTTTAATTCCCAAATAAGTCCATCATGACCATCATCAAAACACCTCTTAAAGAATAGCATTGCAAGCTATATTTTAATATATCACTCACATCAATGGATTGGGGGTAGGCCTATTATTTATTACACCATAGGGGGATCCTATTCCAAAATCATAATGTATCATTTTTCCTTGTACTAATAACATGGATAAATATGAAACACTTGTTGTAAGGCTTCTTCAGGTAGTACAATGAAATATTCAGCATCTCATAGTTTATAGTGATCCTTAGTTAATCATAAATTAGGTTATAGACCACTTTTATAATAAATATTATAGTCTAGTGTCATACAAAGCCATGGTGGACACTCTAAAACAACAAATTTCCAACATATAGTTTGAACACATTCTTAGGACTAATAATATGATAGTGAATGCTATGGCCACCATTGATTTTTTGATTTGCAACACAAACAATGTAAAAGAATATCAATTCCTCATTGAAAATATTCTAGAGCCTACTCATGAATCCTCAACCATCACAATGATCTATGATATTGTTGGTCCCAGCTTTATTTGGTATTTAGACCTATTTAACTACCTTCAAGACCATATCATGCCACTATACTTATCACATAAATAAAAAATTCCTTTACCCACCAAGATTCATGCTATACCTTACTCATCCCAATCCTTTACCACTACATCTTTGATGGAACTTTGATTCATTTCTAAATTTTGTTAGAAGTAACATTAGAATTGTGGTAAGTTTACAAAGGAGTATGTGGATCCCACACTAGTGGAGTTATCAAACTATGGAATTAGATGCAACTACTTATGTCAAAAGGTGTGATAAGTGAAAAAATTATGCCAATCTGATTTATGCCCTAATCAAATCACTCAAACTGATGCTTACACCATGGTTGTTCTCCATGTGAGGTGTAATCACTCTAAATTGGTCAAGAAAACACACATATTATGTATTTTCATGGTCCTTTCATAAGACACTCTAACTATATAATATGATCTTTATTTGTATTTAGTTAGGTCTTTCTATATGTCTTACCTTGGTTTCACTATATTCCCCAGATATCTCTTTGCTAATTCTCAGACATCTGTAGCTTACTAGGTTTGACCCTTTCAGGCCCAGATACCTTTTTTGGACCCTAACCTATCCCACCAAGTCCTAACCCCCTAGATAATAACACCAAAAATTGGACTATAGTGTTGAAACCTAGTGTGTCCAATTTCTAGTGCTATTGTCCAAGGTCAATATGACCCCCAATGGTTAGTTTTATCTTCTAGATAGGTCATATTCCCTTTATTTGATTCACTCCTAAGTCTTCCCTTTGTTGTCCAAATGAAAATAAAGCTCTAATATTTGAAATAAAGAGTCTCCTATATAAAGGACTTCACAAGGCATTTTATATCTGGCACTTACTACATTGGCACATTATACATAATAAAAATTAGTCAATAGTATAGCTCAAATTCTCTACATCACACTTAGATTTAGATGCTTGATCAAGGAAGGGCCTAAGTTAATTTAATTCTTACATCAATTATACATATTGACTAAGAACATTCCCTAAGTGAAAACTACATTAGATGTAAGACCCTAGCTTGAGGGTTAATGTAGGTAGCAATTACAATAGTAGGGGTTTTAGATTATGCAATCATTCTTCCCTTAACCCAGTTTTTCCCCCTGTGGAATTTGATCTCTTTTATTTTTTCCATGTTCATAAACAAGTACAAGTACTATAGATGTAAATAAACCCCTAATGAGACTCAGTGACTTCAAGAAGCTAAAAGCTGATATGCAGGGTTTCCTAGAATTGAGGGATAAAACCCAAAAAGATAAAGAAAAAAGTAGATAAAAAGGACTAAAATGCCAAAAATAGGATTATAGAATTGGAATCCAAAGTATCCAATTTTTGGTGCTACTATCTAGGTATAAAATAGACTTTTGGGTCCTATTTTTGATAGTTTACCTAGCCAGATCAGTGATTTGTAGTTCCAAAATCCTCCATCTCAATCTAGAAATCAGCTAAGTTCACTCTCTATCCCTTGTTTGTAATGTTTAGTAATTAATTGATCAAATCTAGATTTAGAAAATTAGTAGGTTAATTTAGGCATAGTGTATTTGCATATTTGCTAGATTAATCTAGACCTCTTTACTAATTAGGAAATTAAAACCTTAGTTTCCTAAAAATGTTAAAACATTTGATGAACTAGAGTTAATTCAAGTTTTTGCACAAAAACCCTAAAACCCTAGGGCTTATTATTTATGATTTTTAGTAATATTTTCTTGATTTTTCATAAATTTAAAAATTAGAAAACTACAAATAAATTGAAATATTTTCAATAATTTCACTAAAGCCCTATATTTCAAAACTAGGTCATCTAACAACAAGCCTACCTCCTTGCTAATTTTAGACAAATGTTTTTGAATTTTTTAAATATAATTACCTCACCCAAAATTATTTGAAAATCAGTAGTTTCTTGTGAAAAAAATTAATTTTTCTAAATTCTAATTTTTGTATAATTTTTTTTTCAAGTATTCCATTTCAAAAATAATTTTAGAATTTTAAATTATTACATAATTTTCAAAAATTCTAAAAACCCTAGCTAAAAACACTAGATTCCCAGACTAGGTCCTCAAACCTCAAATTACCCTCCCTTACAATTTTTAGAAAAATACTTTGAATTTATTGTAAATCATTTGGGTTAGAAAAAGTAATTTTCAAAATTCAATGTTAGTAGTTCTTTGTGCAATTATTTGCTTCATAGTAATTTTTAAAATTCTCTTTGGTAATAAAATGGCCATAAATGCACCTCATCATTCTCATCCCTTAGATAAAATTCTCAAATTTTCTTAAAATTATGACAATGATTAGACAAATTTGCCAAATTACACTTTAGCTAAAACTATAGAAAATGATTTCATTTATAGTGAAGATAATGAATATGGTTGTAGTGAAGGATATTATGATGATGTGCGTAATGGTGAGAATGGATCACAAATAGATGAATCTTTTTCTCTTGAACCCATCTCTTTTATTCCTTCTTCTAATGAAAATAATTTTGATAAATGGGAAAATTAAATATCACCTCATTCTCCTAGGCATAATGCACAAAATGCACAAAGTAATCATGAACTTTCAAATGAACATCTCATTGGTGATGATTTACTTCCATGTGAACCTAATCTCTCTCTACCTTTTTCTACTACTATGTTTACAATACAATAATATAAATGCAATAAAATCAAATTACCAAAGCATAATTCAAATGATGCATTATGTGTTCCTAACTCTACTCTTTCAAAAGAATGTTCAAATGATAACTCTTCTAATCTTACTTCTCATGCTGCAAATGAAGAAAATTTATATATTCCATCTATGGATAGCATAGATATACATGATATTCCAAATTCCAATGATAAATTATTGCATACTATAAAGGAATCAAATCTTTCTCTTTCACCTTTACCTAAAAATGATGGAATTGATTATGAATACAATAATAAACATGGAAATGAATATGAATATGCAAATGATGATTCAAATTGTTTTATTTCAAATGAAGAAAATGAAGATTGTGATAATGCATGGAAAAATGATGACTACTATGTATATAGTGAAGAAGAAACTACATATAATTCTTCTAACCCTTCTCTCAAGTCTCATGCATCCCAAAATGTTGATTCTAAAACTATGAATGATTATATTTCCAATCATGCACATGTTAATATTACAAGAACATCTACTAATTTAGAATGTGATTCACTAACATATAAACATAGCAATGAATCTCCCAAGACACCACTCACTACATTAGAACCCAATTCTCACCCATCACCCAAAGAGAATGGTAGCCCACATCCCTCTCACAATGTCCAAGCTACCATTACTCCCAAGGTTCAAATGAGGACACCACCTCTTTATGATCCCATTGCTAAATGTAGCATTCACATGGTTAAAATTAATAATCAAATTCAATGATTAAATTAACCACTTCAAGATACTAATGTAGCATCTTTGGAGATCATTTCCTTGATGCATGTAATTAGTGAATTACATCTCCAAGTACATCTTCTTACACTAGAAAACAAAGGTTATAAATATTGGATGGATGCCAATGATCTACATGGTAACCCTGTTCCAAAGACATTCAAAAAATTTACATTACCTAAGAATTTCCAAACACCATTATTACCTAGCTTCGATGGAATTGGAGATCCATTCTCACATCTTCAAGCCTTTTAGAAAGCTTTTCGACCTCATGCAAGCCCTTTGATTCCACTTAGGTTTTTTTAGTAGACATTAGTGGGGGAGACATAGAATTAGTTCATTCATATATTCCCTATTAGTTCATTACACACATATGATGACTTAAAAGAGGAATTTCTCAAGAACTATAGTATACACACATGCCCTCACATTACATATGAGAAGCTTGCCACACTACATCAAAATTATTTAAATCCAGTAAGTGACTACATATTATGATTTGAGGCTCATTTGTTAAGATTTATATAAAAAATAATAGACTTATAGGTTCAAGATATCTTTATTAAGGGGCTTCATCAACATCTTCTCGAACATCTACTTTATCAAATAGATCCTTGATTCAAACATTTGTGTTACATAGTTTTAGCATTGGAAAATAAGTTGGGATTAATTAAGGTAGATTCAGTCAATCAAATCACTCTATATTTCATAGCAACATCTTTATATACATCTCTTACCACTCAGCATCCACCATGTCTTATCCAAGATAGGAGACCACAATGAGAAAAACAACCAATCAAAAATAAAGAGCAAGTTTTAAAAACACAACCTATAGTATATAATATAAATAACCACTAAAAACTGCCACTATAGTTTGATTTAGAATAGGATATCCCATCTATCATATTATCAACCCTAATAGATAAGAGGCTAATCACATTACCTTCTATTCATTAACAAGATCCACATCTCTTACATAAATAGCCATATCAGCCCTTTTGTAATTATCATCGTATCCATGGACACAATGATGATAACTATTTTGGACTCCACAATTTTATTTCTATATGTGTTAATCATGGAATTATATAATTCACATAGGGAACATAGATATCTCCTTCATCATAGAACCCTAAACCTCATTCCTCCATGATTGAGTCATCCTAGAACATTCTTTTATAGGAATCATCGGTCACTCATCATGTGAGTCATGTGGCTGCTAGGACATAATTTCAAAGGATATATCATATTACATCTATTTAAAAAGTTTGGAAACTATTACAACACAAACAACCCACATATAGTAGTGTAGTCCATGGTATACATAGTTCAGTTCCATATAAATTTTTAATAGAGTCACAAGCACTATAATAGAGCACAGTTTTAGAGAGATATTCATTCTGGGCAAACTTTCTAGGTCTTATTTCACGTAGTAATCTACTACATTTGAGAACACATGAGAATTATATATAACATAAAGTTATAATAACATAGCCAATTAGATTGATTTTTTTAGAGTTATCATAACTTTCTATAGTTAGTATATCACATTCAACATCAGCCTCAGGATAGAGTTTTACACAACATGAGAAGTATGGGAACTTGTTCACTTGGCCATCAGGGTTTAGATAGTATTATATCACATTTTGATACATAATACATTCATTTTAGCATTAGTTTATCTCTTCGCTTAATATGGAAATGATGGAGACAAAGGTCTATCTAACCTTTATATTCTTGAGCCACTCTTGGGAAGGTAATATGCACAAAAGGATATCTTACTTTTCCCTTAGACTAACAACTAACATTCCCAGTCCTAGATAACCATCCCTATCCAAGAAACAACTTATTAAAGTCTAGATCTTATGAAATCAAATGATATAAACCTTCTACCAATCTCAAAATAATTCAACTTATCTAAACAAGTTACTAATATAAAAAACTAGACGTTATTTATATCCTACTTATAAACTAATTCACTTTACCAATTCAATTTTACCAATTAAAAGAATACAATAAGATTGTCACTTGCATATGATTACAAATCAAACAATTACATCCAATCATATCCTAAATATCATCTTACCAAATATATCAACACAATCAAATCACATATCCTACATACCATTTACCAAGCATATACAACTTCAACATCAAACATCAAATCAATTATTCCAAACCACAACATTATAATACTAGTATAATCTAGAATCCATCATGTGCACATACATGAGTTTCAAAATCAAACTAGTATCTATATGACACATAATTTTTCAAAACATATACATCATGTCAAGGTCAACTAATCATGGATAGGGGTCATTCCCTCAGTCTCAATCTCACTCTCTCCTCCAGTGTTAGTCCCATAATCATGTCTAGCAGTTGATGACTCTCTTCCTCCTCAAGCTCTTAAATGCCTCTTGCACTAAGTATCTCACTCCAATAAATGACCATACAACTCACACAAATTTTCATGTCACCATTGAAGATCTATATAGTCATCCACAATCTTAGATCTAACCACTCCATGATCTAGAGGAGGCATCATGTGTCTATCTCAGTCATCTCTCAGCTCATCTCTATCTCTGACTACCTTAACATAGGTAGTTTTAGCTATAATAACTCACTCAAATAAGTGAGAATAAACACCAATCATAACCATATCTTTCTCTATCAAAACTGCCTCTACAACATCATCAGGAATATGTTATGTAAGCTCACATAGTGTCAACTCAATAATATTCTCCCAAAACACATCATCCCCACCACTGACTTCAGCACATGCCTCACCTTATACATCCACCACCTCACATAGGTACATAATATTACAGTTCAATTAGTTACACATAATCCACAAGTAACAATAAAGCATACATAGATGGTACAAGATCACATTATAACCACTCATCCTGCCACTAGTCATCACTTTTGGCTCAACCTCCTCTATGTTAGATATAATCCTTTCCCCAAAATGAGGCATAATTTATACTATCCCTACTCCCATATTTTATTGAGTATACATATCCAGTACATCATGGTTTTTACACACCTAATAGTCAAACTATCAAGTTTCAACTCAGAACGGTCAAAACATTTAGTAATTCAACTACATGGGTTACTCAACATGGTTTTTACACCTTCAATATACATATTAACAATACTACATACTTATATTATATTGGTTGATATTTCACAAGTGGTTCAAACTCTAGAGGCCACTTAGCATTACTTAAATCAGATTGGTCAAGATTTCACAAGTGGTTCAGACTCTAGGGATCACTTAACATTACTCAGCTCAAATTGGTCAAATATTTCACAAGTGGTTCAAAATCTAGATGTCACTTAGCATTACTCATCTTAGATTTATCATATTATATAGTGATTCAAACTACATTGGGTCACTCATCATTATGTAGGACATTCAGAAGGATACACCTTTGGTTTATAGATATACATATTTAGAAATTATCAAATACATCACTCATATACTAGATTCAAGGGCATGGCATATATTTTCATGTCCTTTATATTTTAGGATAATATAGATTGAGATGGTAGGACATAACATTTTCTTCTTACATATTTTACCAACATGTTTAGTAAACACCTAGGCATTATTCAGGTTGTCACTAGGATAGACCATACGATCATCTACAGTGATTGGTCCATAATATTACTTAGACCCAAGAGTTTTT
Organism: Torreya grandis; assembly: GCA_037957365.1. Classification (NCBI taxonomy): domain Eukaryota; kingdom Viridiplantae; phylum Streptophyta; class Pinopsida; order Cupressales; family Taxaceae; genus Torreya; species Torreya grandis. The sequence goes on from JARHVA010000466.1 coordinate 4,732,780, forward strand.
ATGAGATAGAGGACAAACATTAATGTTGGACCTCCAAGCACTTATCAAATTTAGTTCATATTATTCAGATTTAGTATTAGGGGAATCTATTATAGGGATTCCTTCTCTTTTCTAGGCACTATTCAAATTTAGTACATAAGGCATATATTACAAGGATTATTTCTCTATTCTAGGCACTATTTAGGATTAGTACAAGCGGAATCTATTACATAAATTCCTTATTTTTCTCTAAGCACTATTTTATTTCTTCAATCCACTTTCTTAGCCAAGAAGTTAGATCCTTTTAGCACACTTATCTTCACACAGGTAAGTCTAGGTATGCATATTCTTTCTTTATTTTACTCTATTAATTCATGTAATTACATCACTAGAAAAAAATGGGGGAAAATTTAATCACCCTAAATTGGTCGAGTAAACACACATATTATGTCTTTCCATGGTCCTTTCATAGGAGACTCTGACTGGAGAATATGAGCTTTGTTCATATTTAGTCAAGTCCTTCTATCTATCTTATCATGGTTTCACTATATACCCTAGACATCTCTTTGGTAATTCCCAATAATTCATATCTTACCAAGTTTGACCCTTTTAGGCCCAGATACCTATTTTAGGCCCTAATCCATCCCACTAGGTCCTAAACCCCTTAGACAATAGCACTAGAAAGAGGACTATATCACTAAAACCCAAGGTGTCTAGTTTTTAGTGCTATTGTCCAAGGTCAATATGACTCCTAATAGTTAGTTTTATCTACCAAAAAGGTCCTAGCCCATTTATTTGATTTATTCTTAAGTCTCCCCTTTATCTTCCAAATGCAAATAAAGATCCAAAATTCAAAATAAATAGTTTCCTATATAAAGGACTTTACAAGGCATTTTATATCTGACACTTACTACTTTGGCACATTAGACATAATAAAAATTAGTTAATAGTATATCTCAATTTCTTTGCATCACACTTAGATTTTCATGCTTAGTCAAGGAAGGGCCTAATAAAATTTCATTCTTGCATCAATTGTGCACATTGACTAAGCACATTTGCTAAGGGAGAACTACATCAAATCTAAGGCCCTAGCTTGAGGGTTAATGTAGGTAGCAATAAGAATAATAGAGGTTCTATATTGTGTGATAATTCTTCCCCTAACATAGTTTTCCCCATTTGGAATTTGATTTATTTTGTTTTTTACATGTGCATAGACAAGTATAAATACTAAAGATGGAAATAGACCCCTGATGAGACTCAATGAATTCCAAAAGCTAAAATTTGATATATAGGGTCTTCTAGAGCTGAGGGATAGAACCTATAAAGATCATAAAAAGTAGGTCAAAAGGAATATAGTGAAAAAAAAGGGATATAACACTAGACCCTAAAGTGTTTAGTTTTTATCACTATTGTCCAGGTAGAAAATAGACTTTTGGGTCTTGTTTTTGATAGTCTACTTAGCCAGATTAGTGATTTACAATTCTAGAATCCTCTATCTCAGTGTAGAAATCAACTAAGTTCACTCTCTATCCCCTTGTTTACTTTTTGTAGTAATTAATTTATCAAATCTAGAGGTTAATCTGGGCATACTATATTCTCATATTTTTCATATTAATCTAGACCTCTTTGCTAATTAGGAAATTAAACCCTTAATTTCCCAAAAATACTAAAACATGAGGACTTGATCTCATTAGTAAGATTAACCATACTATTCTAACTTGGATATGGACCATATTAGGATATGAAAAGGCTCTCCTCATCCAAGTGACATAATGGAATCACCTCTAAGCTTGTGGGTAGCCTAAGGAATGAGGCGACTCTGTAGATAGGGCTAGCTCCCTTGATGTACCACTATAGATAAAACTACAACTAAACTTTGGGGGGGGGGTGAAAAGGGAGAAAGAAACTAAAATAAAATATAAACTAATGGAGGTGATACACAAAATTAATTGATGACATCCAACCATACACATATTATACTTGAGATCAAGCAACAAACCAAACATACACTTTCCCAATCTATAACTTCTCACATCAATGTTACATTATGAGGTCAAGATGACCATATAGGATAGGAGGAATAGACAAGAGGAATTAAATGGAAATAATTAAGATAAAAAATCACTTAATCTTTTACATATCATAATAATACATCACATCCCCTGAAAGAAGTTTTCCAAGTGCAAATAGGTTATAAGAATGATCTAACATGCTAAAGAAACAAAAGTGTCACTTAAGAAAAATAAAAAATTAAAGTATAGAAACTAATTATAGTCATGTAAGAGGTAAAAATTATTCATTTTATTGATAAAAATGTATAAAATTGATCATGGATTCACCCTAATAAAGTGGAGTATCCCATACAATGCCAAAATGGCCAACTCTTATAGAGTTGGAGAGAGAGAAGAGAAGAGAATTCCAAGGGTCACAAGGACACTTCTTAAGCTTAGAATAAAATTTATCCATTCATGGGAAGTGTATATGGGTCAAACCATGCAAGTTTAGTAGAAACAAGTGTAAATCAAAGTCATGAAAGTTATGTAAAGAGGCCTAAGACTCCTTTTCTTGCACATAAAATTGCCTTCATGATTAGGCCTATTTGAGTTACTTATAACTAATAAAGGATAGTTAAAATGAATTTAATGGAATTGGATACTCTCATAAATTACTCTTCATGTATTATTTCATTCTTGGTCTTCTAGAATCACTTGAAAGAGAGTCATCATCATCTACATTCTAAGAAACCTCCTTCTCATGCACCTTGCACACTTGTCTTTAAATTTGGATTAATTTGTTCATTAAAGTAAATAAAAGGAAGTGTTTAACATGTTTAAATACCATCCATTTAATTTTAATAATCAGGGGCGCCTTAAAATAATTTACTTGAAGATTTCCTCCCTTCTCTCTAGCTTGTCCAATATGCCAAATTTGACTAGGTGAGTTGAAACACCTAGGTGGGGAACTTATAAATTATTTAATATAATTAAATTAGTATTATGAGTTATTATAAGTGTCAATATTTCATTAAAAAAATTTCATCTCCTAAATCCTCTTTTATCCTTAAAAAACACATAAAATAGTGAGAAAAAACATGTTTCTTCCCCCTTCTAAACAATTATGTATAACTCATCATGGTTTGATGTAGTTTCGGGGAGTCCTCCACAACATAAAATCACCATTATAGACAAAATATTTCATTTTTTTATCTATCTAACTCTATTTACCAAGACTAGTCCTTAGTAAAGTTTTAGTAGGGTTTCTGGCCTATTTTTGGTTTTAATGATTGTTCATAAATTTGGGACATCCAAAATGATAATTTTTTTCACTAAAAGGGCATTTAATACCCCTTACAACATCCCATAACTCATTTTCATCCCATGCATAGTCTCATGGAAGATGTGAGCAATTTTTCCTTCTTGAAAGCCAAAATTTGTTTCAAGGTCCAAAAAGTTTGTTTTTGATATTATTTCCACTATTAAAGTTTTTATACCTCTATATACATTTAATTAACATGTTTAAATTCATGAGAAAGATCATCTCAAGATATAATTGAGAGTGACCCTCCATTTGGACACTAGGCTTGTCTGACAAGTAAGCATGATTTGAATTTTAGCTCCAAACATGCCTTTTGATTGTTTACCATGTGTAAATATGGTTAAAAAACTTATTAATACATATTAAAATCGTGATAAATCAATTTGGAATATCACCTAGGGCTGTAGTTGAAAATGACCCCAGTTGGGTGTTATGTCTCAAAATGTCTTACCTACAAACTTAAGAGCATAGAGTAATCTATTTGGTTTCACCTTCCCCTTATATTTTCCCCACATTTTCATAGGTGTATCTAAAATTCCTAAACCTTATTTAATGGTCCCTATAGCTTATGATTAATCCAATTTACCTTATTCAACAAAATTGTCACTTTGTGCTCAAAGGGAAGAACCCCCTATCTAAGACAAAATAGGGGGTACTTATATTGTTATTATAAAAAAATGGTTTATGGAATTATAATATTTTTTTTTAACTTTAAAACCAAATTTAATCTCAATTTAATATGTGTAGCCACTTCAAAAATGAGAAAATCTAAGATAGACTTGTTGGAAACTAAATCAATGCAGGGTTGTTTCAAAATGGCCATGTGATGTATTAAAAAAGGATCTTATTTATTTGTTTACCATGTAAAAAATTGGATATAAAAACCATAATTATAAATTTAATAATTCTTCAAGTTCACATACCATCTCTACCCTTCATACCCTACATAAACCTTGCATCTTCAAGACTATGTTTTAGCATTGACTAGATTGAGATACTCTAGGGTCTATTGTAGGCTATTTTGATTGCATAAACATTAGAGGTGATGTATATTGGTTATTAATAAATTATAGGTCCTTTAATAAATTCAATAAATTCATTATTTCATTTTTATTACCATTAGATCCTTACTTAAGACCCTTCTCATCTTACTATCTATCATGATACACTCTGCCCTATACTAGTTGTAGGTGTACTTTAGTTCTTTGGAGATTATTTGTAGTGTATGAGGATATATTGAATTCATATTTAATTATAATCATGTACATAAAAAATCATCTATCTTTAGGTTACTTTAATAACATCATCTTGTGTAGACTTTACAAAACAGTATCTAGGTTTAGGTGCCCTACTTACAATCCTACCTATAGGTGAATATAAGGGTCTCAATCATTTGATTATGGTGTTAATAAAGTATTTGAAAAAAAAATTAGGTCATATAATGTATATTTAATTTTAATTTACTTATATTACCCATTGACTTCAAATAGTACCTTCATCTTTTGACTGGGACATTTTCTTCTCTCAAGACTCATATTGTTTATAGATGAGTGTTTGGGTCATTTGGTATTGGTCATGATGGGATGAAGTCACACTATGAGAATGAGATACATTCATATAATTTATATGACATGATTTAATTTTAAGGAGATAAACACCATGTCAAGCATCAATATGGAAACTTTGTCCCTATATTCAACTATAGGTGCATGTCAAGCCTGTTATACAGACTATGTGTGACCATAGGGCTTAAATTTGGCTTATATTGATGATAAAGACTCTTATATAACTATTTAAACTACTTAAGGTACTTTTTATACCTTATATTCACATTTAAATTGATAAATTACTATCAAACACATGTCCATAGCTCACTGTCAACCTACACTATTGTAGGTGGGTATTTTGACCTTGTACATACTACTAGGTGAGTAGGGGAAGCAAGAAACACAATGAATATCTTATTGATGATATTATATAATATAATTTCATGCTTATACATTTTAAATTATTTCTCATGGATTCATAATTTTATTCTTTTTCAGTTGGATGAAAGGGGTCCTTTTGGATTTAGGACTATAGATGACAATGAAGGATCTCAGTGCATAATTTGGAAACCTTAGCCCTTTCAATAACTATCTTCCTCTCATCCTCCTAACCTCAAACTTGGTGAGGTATTATCCTATTATATGTGTATAATATTAAATCACTTATATTTCTTTGAAACCTCATCAGCCATGTTATATTCCACCTCCAAAAATCTTATATGCCTCTATTTTGCTCATTTAGGTACTGTGTCTCAAAACTTAGTCTTCACTCTTAGGAAGGCTTCTCATAGATTTTTTTTCATTATAACACCTCATAAATTTTTTTAATGGTATATTAAATGTTAAATTGATCCATTTGGGTTCTCATTACATTCTTTAACATTCTATTGAACATTTTATTTGCCTATTTAGTCCACCTGTAGGTGAGCATTTGACTGAGCAGATAGTGAGCTTAGGAAGGTGTGAAACAGAGAACAAGAATGAACAAAAAATCCTCATGAGAATATTCAAGCCATATTTAATCCTCCACATTTGAAATTATTTAACTCATCACCAATATATTTACCTCAATATAAATACATAAAATTAATTATTTAATCAAGGATACCTTGAAATAATATCTAATGCATCTTTTTCCAATGTAAAAATCACATGCAAACATGTGGAACAAGGTAGGCAAAGTGTTGGATGATTGGTTGTGTGGCATGTGAGCCTGCAAATCAGGAGAATACATTGGATAATAAAGGTTAAAGGTAAATATGAGATATATAGAAATTTAAAGTCATTCGAAGAGTGTATTTGGGTTAAGTAAGGTTAAATTACATCTTCTAAACCTCTTCCATGTGGCACATTTCCCAAATAAGTTGTACAAGTGCCTAAATCTTCTTTTTTCACTATAAAACTATCCTTTCTTATACACAACCTGAAATATTTAGTTATTAAAAGACATTAAAGACTTATTAAGACACATTAAATGTGGCATCAACATTTCTAATTGGTACATTTCCCAAAAAACTTGTACAAAGCATTAAATGTACCTATTTGACCTCTTAAAATGACTCAAAATAATAAATAGACCTAGAAAACTAATGACCAAAGTTATTATATAATAAATTTAAATTAATTGACCTATGAAACACAATATAATAATATATTAGACCCCATATAGACCTAAAAAACTAAATTTTTGCCTACAGGTGACCTATTTTGACTAAAAAGTCAAATTTGGTCAATAAATTGGTGACTCATAGGGGTAGTATGCATACTATACTAACTATACCAATATCCTTATTATTAAATTAGGCTTAGGAGTCATATAAGGACTTAGGAAAAAAATAAAACCTTTGAACATTGATCCAAACATTTAATCTAGACAAGACACTAAGACTACCTTAACTACATAAAGCAAAGTACACACACAACAAAAAAAGAAAACACAAGACACACACATGTGATCAAGGTACTTAGGGAAATATAAAAAGGTAAGAAATAAACTAATTATGTACATCTAACATGATATGTTATTCTCCCTCCTAGATCAAAGGGGAATTTTCTTAATTCTTTTCCATGACAATAAACCACATGGTGGTAAACAAGTGGTTTATTGAAGTAAAAACTTGATGAATCAACCTTCCTACTTTCCAAATTTCTTGGAGAAGCTTCAAATGTATCAACATTAAATAATTTATAAATTTACACATACTCATTCTAATCTTCAAGACATATCTCTTACTGGTCTCTAATTCTAGTGTAGTCTCCCAAGGTGTTCATGATTATCAATTCATTCTTGGAAGTTTGATTTGGCTCATCTTATTCTAGGCATTTATTTTGGTTGCTCTTCAACTAATATTTCTCATCAAGAAGCTTTACAAACTGATATATAGATTCATCATTACTCTCTTGAGGAAGGGTGGATGGTATGATGTTGTAGTTGAGAAAATAGTTTTCTAATTCAACCCAAACATCATCACTTTATTTATCAATATCTCCCTCTTCTATGCCTCTACCACAACAATATAATTTCTCCTTTTATTACTCAAACACAAGAGTCTCTAGTTTCTCAAAAAAATGTTTTTGAAACTCATCCAACTCATGTTCCATGGATTGATCACTATCTTGTTCAAGGCAAAAAGGATGTTCATCAAACAAAGGGAGAGGGAGCTCATCATGTTTGCATTCTTCATCATCTAATGTTGACATGTTAAACTTGTCTATCTCTTCTTGAAAGACATAAGAAAACTACTAGCAAGTGTCTTCATGAGTGGATTCACCTTGAAGGGTCTCTCTAACAACTACAATCTCTTCTTGATCTTCTAATACTATCACCTCATCAACTTTGTTATTCTCCCATGACTTAACCACTTCATTCCAACTTGAAATGCTGATGTGTTCTTATTTTTGAGGAAAATTAGTAACCTCATTTATGCTTCATTGGATCAATATTTTCCATCTCATCTCTAGCTCCTCAATTTGCCTATCTAGATTGTCTTGAAAAACCTTCTCTTGAAGATGATAGGTAACTTCATCTACCTTCTCGAGGACCATCTCATTCTTTTCAACCTTTATTTCTTCCTCAAGATCTTTGATTGGCACATGATGAGTACTCCTCAAACTTGTAATGCTAATTTATTCCCTTTATTCATGATTGGTAACAATCTCATCCATCTTCTCAAGGTTTTGAGTTGGCTCATGATGAGAAATTATCTATCTTGGGATATTGAGGCTAGATTGAAAGGGTTGAAAAGTTTTTGGAAGATTAGGTAAAACTTGTATAATTATAGGAGGGGATAATTGAGGATGTACATACTGATTTATAGGAGGTATAGGATATTCTTGGATAAAGGAGGGATTTCAACTTGAAGGTGTTGGAATGAATGGGCTCACCAGAGGATTTTTCTAGCATCTTTTAATGTTAGACTACTATTTGTAAGAGATTTATAGTAGGATGGTGACGAATTGGTATAAAATAAGGTGATTTAGGCACATGAGAGATCTGATCTATCTTATTTTGGTGTGCAATTATGAGTTTTAAAATATTAAGATACAAGAGGACTCACTTGGTACAAGAGAAGACACATTAGGCAAACTAGATGACCTATAAATCTTATTTTGATGAGAAATTTCCATTTTTAAGATGTTTGGAACACAATAGGATTGGATTTTCATGGGAAGAGGTTGATTGAGGATCGGAGAGGGCACACAAATCTGGTTTCATTGAGTATCTTGATTATTCAAACTCACTAGTCTTTCTTCCATACGTTTGATGACTTGAGAGTGCTTGGCTAAACATTCCTCTTTGTATCTCAACTCTTCTTAGTGAACAAAGGATTGATATTAAAGCTCTTGTTCATGAATATTTAACTCATTCAACCTATCACACTCTTTTACTTTCTTTTCCCATTCAAATCTTATCTCTCTAATATTCTGTTTAGGTTGACTAGAGGGAGGATGACCATACTAAGGTTTATTGGGAGCAAGATAGCCACTTTGGGAGAAGCCATGATCAACATTAGCTTGATGAAGCTGATAGGGAGGCACATTGGAATAATATTTATCAAATTAATTCTGGTACATACCAATTTTTATTTTATTTTTTTGTACTCGGACTACTTAACTAGCTGCTTCAATTTGGAGTCACCATTGGTGCTTGTTGAAATGCCTTAAAAGGTTGATTTGTTGAAGCAAAACATCAAAAATTATTCAACCTCTTGGGCAACAATCCCACTAGGCATGAAAAAAAATATTGTCACTTATATATACACCCTATGAGGAGATGAAAATGCTCCCCTCATCTAAGTGGCACAATATAATCACCTATAGGCTTTTGGGTAGCCTAAGGAATGAGGTGAATCTCTAGATAGGGCAAGCTCCCTTGATGTACCACTATGGATCAAATTAGAATTGAACTTTGTGGGTTGGGGGGGGGGGTTGAAAAGGGAGAAATTAAATTGAAATAAAATCTAAACTAGTGGAGGTGATACACCAAAATTAATGGTTACATCCAACCATATGCATATTACACTTGAGATAAAGCAATAAACCAAACATACACTTTCCCAATCTACAACTTCTCACATCAATGTTACATTATGAGGTTAAGATGACCATCTAGGATAGTAGGAATAGATAAGAGGCCTTAGATGTCACTAATAATGATAAAAACTCACTTAATATTTGACATATCATAATAACACTTCACATGCCCTGTAAGAAGAAGTTTTCCAAGTACAAATAGGTTGCAAGAATGAGCTAACATGCTAAGGAAACAAAAGTGTCACTTAAGTAAAATAAAAAATTCAAGTATAGAAAATAAATATAGTCATGAAATAGGTAACACTTAGTCATTTTATTTATTAAAATGTATACAATTGATCATGGATTCACCATACTCAAGTGAATCATCCCATATAATGACAAAATGGCCAACTCTTATAGAGTTTGAGAGAGAGAGAGAAGAAGAGAAGTCCAAGGGTCATAAGGACACTTATTAAGCTAATAATAACATTTATTGATTCATGGGAAGAGGATATGGGTCAAACCATGTGAGGTAAGGAGTAACAAGTGTCAATCCAAGTCATCAAAGTTATGTAAAGTCGCCTAAAACTCCTTTTCTTGCATAGAAAACTACCTTCATGATTAGGCCTATTTGAGTGACTTTTAATTGATCAAGGATATTTAAAATTATTGGAATTGAAGTATATGATCTCATAATTACTCTTCATTAATTGGTTTCATTTTTGGTCCTTTTGAATCACCTAGAAGAGAGCCATCATCACCTACACTCTAGGAAACCTCCTCATGCACCTTGCACACTTTTCTTCAAATTTGGCTTCATTTATCCATTAAAGTATATAAAATATTGTGTTTTAAATGTGTCTAGACCCTCAATATCCTTTTAATATTTAGGGACACTTAAAAAACACTTTAATTCAATGTTTCCTCCATTCTCTTTAGCTTGTCCAATATGCCAGATTTGACTGGCTAAGTTGAAACACCTGGTTTTAGAACTTATAAGTTTTTTCATGGAATGAAATTAATATTAATAATTATTATAATTTTCAATATTTCTTCCAAACTTGGTTTCATCTCATAGTCCTCTTGTATCCTGTACAACACATAAAATAATGAGAAAAATCATATTTATACCCCTATCTTTAAAATTCCATACAACTAATCATGGTGTGAATTATACTATAGGAGTCTTATATAACCTTAAATCATCATTATAGACAAAATATTTCATTTTTGTAACTATCCAACTCCATTTTCTAAGACTAGTCTTTAGTAAGGGTTTAGTAGGGTTTTAGGCCTATTTTTGGTCTTAATGATTATTAATAAATTTGGTACATCAAAATTGAGAAATTTATTCCCTAAAATGGCCTATAATACCCCTAAAAAGATCCCATAACTCCTTTGTCTCCCATGCATAGTCTCATGAAAGATGTGAGCAATTAAAAATGGCCTCTCAGGGTTGGTATTTCCTTCTTACAAGCCAAAACTTGTTTCAAGGTCCAAAAAGGTTATTTTTTGATATTATTTGAAATTTTATAGTTTTTAAACCTTTTTATACATTCAATTAATATGTTTCAAGTTATGGGAAAGCTTGTCTTAAGCTAAAACTGAGAGTGACCCTCCATTTAGATACTAGGCTTGTCTTGGTAAGTAGGCATGATTTGAATTTTAGCTCCAAACATGCCTTTTGGTGGTTTAAATAATGTACATATGATTAAAACACATATTCATACATATAAAAATCATGATCAATTAATGTGGAAATCTCACCTAGGGATGTAGTTGAAAATGACCCCTGTTGGGTGCTATGTCTCAAAATGGCTTACCTACAAACTTAAGAGCATAGATTAATTTATCTAGTTTCACCTTCCCCTTATATTTTACACATATTTTTATGTTTATATTATCTTCTTTAACCTTATTTAAGAGTCCATATAGCTCATGATTCATCCCTTTTACCTTATTCAATAAAACTATCACTTTATGCTCCAATAGAAGTACCCCCTGTCTAAGATTAAACAATGGGTACTTCCCTTGTTATTATAGAAAAAATGGGTATTTTATTTAATTATAATGTTTTATATTAAATTTAAAAAAATTCATCTCAATTTCATGTTTATCCCCTTTAAAAATGAGAAAATCTAAGACAGACTTGTTGGAAACTAAGACTGTGCAGGGTTATTTCAACATGGCCATGTGATGCATTAGTAAAGGATCATAATTTTTTGTTTCCAATGTAATAAATGGGTTTAAAAAAATATAATTATAAATTTAATAATGCTTCAGGTTCACATACCATCTCTACCCTTCATACCCTACATAAACCTTGCATCTTCAAGACTAGGTTTTAGCATTGACTGGACTGAGATACTCTAGGGTTTGTTGTAGGTTATTCGGTTTTCATAGACCTTGGAGGTGATTTATATGGGTTATTAATAAATTATATTTCCTTTAATACATATCAAATATTCATGAGGTCAATTTTAATGACCATTAGATCCTTACTTAAGACCCTTCTCATCTTACTGTCTATTATGAGATACTCTGCCTTGTACCAATTGTAGGTGTACATTAATTATTTAGATATTATTTTTAGTGTAGGAGGATATATTGGATTAATATTTAATTTAAATAATATCCATCCAAAATCATCTCTCCTTATGATACTTCAAGAACATCATGTTGTGTAGACTTTCTAAAACACTGTCTAGGTTTAGGTGCCCTGCTTACAACCCTACTTGTAAGTGAATACAAGGGTCTTAGTAATTTTATTATGGTGTTAATAAAGTATTTAAAACAAATTTTTATATAAAATAATTAATATTTCATTTAAATTTACTTATATCTCTAGTTTAATTCAAATATTACTTTCATCTTTTGACTTAGACATTTTCTTCTCTCAAGACTCCTGCTGGCTATAGATGAGTGTTTGGGTCATTTGGTATTGGTCATGAAGGGATGCAGTAACTCTATGAGAATGAGATACAATAATATATTTTCTATGAATTTATTGAATTTAAATTATATAAACACCACTTCAAGCATCAATATGGTAAATTTTTCCCCATATTCAATTATAGGTGCATGTCAAGCCTATTATACAGATTGTGTGTGACTATAGGGCTTAAATTTGGATTGTCTTGATGATAAAGAATATTATTTAACCCTGTTAACTCCTTAAGGTAATTTTTATTGCCATTTATTCACCTTGAAATTGTTGAATCACTATCAAACACATGTTCATATCTCACTAGCAACCTACACTACTGTAGGTGGGCATTTTGACATTGTACGAACTACTAGGTGAGTAAGGGAAGCAAGAAACACAATGAATATATTCTTGATGATATTATAGGCCATAATGTAATTTTGAGACATTTTAATACATTTTAGATCATTATTCATTGAGGCATAGTTTTATTCTTTTGCTTTTGGATGAAAAGGGGTCCTTTTGGATTTAGGACTATAGATAACAATGAAGAATCTCAGTGCATAATTTGGCAACTTTAGCCCTTTCAATAACTATCTTACTCTCATCCTCCTAACCTTAAACTTGGTGAGGTATTGTAATATAATATTAATATCATCTTCAATCACTTATATTGCCTTTAAATCTTGTCAACCATGTTATATACCACCTCCAAAAAGCTTATAAGCATTTATTTTGCTCATTTAGGGATTTTGTCTCAAAACACAGTCTTCACTCTCAAGAAGGCTTCTCATATATTATTTTCCATTATATAACCTCATAAAAGTTTTTCATGGTATATTAAATGTGAAATGGATCTAAATATGGTCTCATTAAATGCTTTAAAATTCTATTGAACATATCAGCCCCCTATTTAGGCCACTTGTAGGTGAGCATCTGAATGAACATGTAGTGAGCTTAGGAAAGTGTGAAATATAGAATAATGATGAACCAAAAATCCTCATGATAATGTTAAAAAAATATGTAAAAATTCATGATTCAAATACTTTAACTCATCATCAAGATATTTACCTTAAGATGATGTCATCAGGGAGCTTGTTGTAGGTGTATGTGAGATGTATGCAGGGAGTTAGCTTGGAATGGAGTAGGACATGTTTATTCCTAATATCATAACAATTAAAACTCAATATCAGTCCCTAAAATTCATGATTTTACCAATGATACCTTGAAATAATCTCCAACACATCTTTTTCCAACCTAAAAGTCACTTGTAAACATGTGGAACAAGGCAGACAGAGTGTTGGATGACTATTTGTGTGGCATGTGAGATTGTAAATCATGAGAATGAATTAGATAATTAATGTTAAAGGTAAATAGGAGAGTAAAAATACTCTAAAAACGTGTTTAAGACACTAAAAAAACCCCCTTAAGCCATAACAAAGCACAAAACTCTTAAAAATGGTGAAAACTCTTCACAATGTAAAATGGTGTATCCTCCTACAAATTGAGTTGGTTAGCATAAGAAAACAACTTGAAACATGAAACCAAGTGTTTAAATAATTATAGGATGAATCCAAAAAGCTTTGGAGTCAATCTTAGCAATTGTTTTGTATGGACTTGCTCTGAATGAAGCAAAAGCGATATGGTTCACACATTTACAAGTAGATTTAGAGGCTCAACTTGTTAATGATGGTTCATAATGAAAACTTGACCAATATGAAAAATTCATATATTAAAATGAAGGTCTCATAGTTTAAAAAATATATCAAGAGCATTCTACCTATAAACCTTTCTACTCATTGTACCAAGTGGAAACCTGCAAGTCACTTGTTTATGCCAAGAAGGGTGAAGATGAGATAAAATGGTTTTGAGATAGAAATGGAAATTTAAATTCATTAAAAGAATGGATTTGAGTTCAGTAAGGTGAAATGACATCCTATGACCCTCTCCCATGTGGCATATTTCCCAAGGAAGCCATACAAGTGCCAAATCTTCTATTTTAAATATAAAGCTATCCTTTTTTCTGCACAACCTACAATAATCAGTTAGTAACAGTCACTAAAGACTTCTTAGGACACATGGCATGTGACATCATAATTTTTAATTGGAACATTTCACAATAAACCCATACAAATAATTAAATGTATCTATTTGACCCCTTAAAATGAATGAAAATGATAAATGGACCTAGCTAAGTAATGACCAAAGTTATTGTAACATCAATTGACATTAATTGATCTACAAAACACCTTATAAAAATATATTAGACCCCTATAGACCTATAAAACAAATTTTTTACCTATATGTGCCCTAATTTGACTAAAAAATCAAATTTGGTCAACACCTGCCTCAAATGATGGCCATCAAAACATCCTTACCATTATTAAATATTTCACTAAGTGGATTAAAGATACACCCCTCACTTATGTGATTGGAATTTTTTTTTGACAAATTCATCTTTAACCATCTCATCTACCATTATGGTATCCCATCTAAAATTATACCTGAAAATGGTAGATTGTTAAAGAATAAGGATGAAAAAATGTTCTTTGCTGAGTATAATATCACCTAACATTTATATACCACATACTACCCATAAGATAATGGCCAAGCATACACATCTAATAAAACCATTGTCAAAATCCTTTAAAATATTGTTAATGATGCTAGCCATGATTGGTACCTCTAAATATTTTGTACCCTTTGGGCATATCACACTAATTACCATACTCAAATATGATACACTCCATATTCCTTAGTCTATGATATTGAGGACATACTTCCCATTTATTTTGAGTTACCTTTTCTATTTATCTCATTGAATCATGTCTTGGATGATTAATATTATATAGTAGCTCACCTTTAAGAGATAGAATTACTTGATGAATAATACATGGCCATTGTCAATAGCCTTTAAGCATACCAAAATAGACTTTATGGAAAATATAACTGATGGGCCAAACACAAAGAGTTCGATCATGGTGATCTTGTTATCAAATAAAACCAAAAGAACACCATGGTTGAGAAGAATAATAAAGGCAAGTTAAAACCCAATTGGATAGGCCCATCCATCATTCTTGAAAAATATACCTCCATAGCATACAAGCTTGTTACACCATATGGAGATGAACATGATGAGCTGATGAACATCATACACCTCAAGAATGATTTCATTTGAGGGACCTAAAGTACTTTCTATGAGGCTCATTTACATTGTACTAGATCATCATCTTCTTTATACCATACACTATGCCATTATACCATACCTTCCCTATTGACCAAAGTTGTTTTTACCCTCCCTCCCCACCCTTTTAACCTTAGTTCCATTCCATCAGATCTTCAATCACTTTCAATGAGAGGATTCAAATCAATTTTTAGTATTTGATTCATTATTATAGATAAAGATAGTATTTTGGACCAGTATGATAATGGTTTGGTAGTTGCATCCTTCATTTATTATTTCATTTCATTAATCATATTCATTATTATAACCACATTTGGTAAAATAAATGTCCCACTCTGTGATACTAATTATATCCACCTTTGGGAAAATTAGTATCATTGACCTATGCCATTATTTCCTGGTTATAATTGCCTATGGGAAAATTCAAGCAACACCTTTATCATGCATTATTGTATCACCTTACCATTCCTATGCCATATTATGCCATTTGTTTAATTCATTAACTTGGTGCTACCTAATCAGATTCCTCTATTGTTAGGCATAAATATATTGAATTGAGCTCCTAATAGAGATATATAGGTAGCTCTCGATTCATGTTGAGGTCATCTCAGTCCCTTTAGTGATGATCTTGTTGTTTTATGAACATTTTTAAATTGAAGGCTCTCACCATTTTGAGAGCAACTTAAGCCATGCTCTTACTATTTTACAAGTTGGATAGTTTCATATTTTGTAATTCTAAATCAAGTTGAGATGATTAACAAATTTCAAAAACATTTTTAAAATATCTAATAAATCTTAAAAATCACAAAATCATGAAAATTAGCTTAAAATTTCTACACGAGATATAAAGTCATGAATTATTTTTGGAATGGGCCATATTATTTATTTAGTTTATTTATAGATAACATTGGGATTTTTCCTCCCATTTAAAATAGGAATACATCAGCCTAAGATTAAAATTAACTATGTAGGAATCACTTGGATATATGGGGTATATCAAGTTAGCTCAACTGCACCTTCTTTTCTTTTTAAACCACTTCTTTTGCTTAAGGATTCTAGGACTCCTAGTTAGTTCATAAGTAACCACTTGTTATTTAGTTTCCCCATCCTTATTATCCTTAGCTTTATGCTCTTAGCATTTTGTGAGTTTATATTATGTGCATTATGTATTCAACATTGAAACATTAATGACCACTAGGTTTAATATTATGCTCTCACCATTTTATGAGTATTCTTTATTTCAAATTATCTCATCATTTTGAAAGACCTTTCCCATATTACTCTACACATCAATCACATTATATTATCATTCTTATTCTATCCCATATCCTCAGAGAACTACATTTGTATTAAATTTCATGTTGGATCTTGCATCCATGGAACTATGTAAGTAACATCCACTTGCCTAGTCTATATGGATTTATCTCAACTACCCCATCCCTTTTTTCTATTCCCCCCATATTTTTTCATTATATCTTATGGTCTCGGGGAAATGTTTTTCATATTTTGTGTTGTTACTATTGGCTAATTTTGGCCTACATACAAAGATTCTACCTGAATGGATGAGTTGAGTAGAGTTATAAATCGAATGAGTGGTCCAAATATCTCATATTGCTTACAAAGCCTTTAAAACACTTTAAGCAAGCTTAAAGTGTAATTTGTTGATCTTTGAGAAACAAGTATTGAAACAAGTCTAGAGTTGTAAGGAAAGAGATTCAAAAAATTATCATGGTGATCATGACCTTCATGGACATAAAGTAGGTTTTATAGGTCTCATAAACTTATTTTGAGTCTTGAATGTTCTTGCACAAGCATAAAAGAGCTAGACCATCATCAATACATCATGTAGAAGTAAATTAGTTAGTCTAATTATACATTTAATAAATGCACTTAAGGAGCCTCTTAGGGAAAAGGATTGCATGAACATGATTTTTTTCATGTCTTAAACATCTTTTCTAAATTTAATGTCTTGACGAGCTTGCTAGCTCAAGATATAAAAATTTAAATTTGGACTTGAAGAGTAAAACATGTGAAGGAACATCAAAATAAAACTATGACAAATATCCATTTTAATTAAAATGTTCCCAAGTTGAATGCAGAGCTAACAAGTGTCCAAATATTGAGAACTAAGATCAAATCTAATAGAAAATGGCCATCTGATAGAGTTAGTGGGCCTTGAAGATCTAATGGCACATGGTTGATCATGCACAAAAGATAAATGATGAGCATCAAGTCAAAAAGTCAACATAAATGTGTTGATGATAAGTGTTAAGATCTTGGGTACCTGAATACAGACCTAATAGTGTGCATTGAATGATAAAACTAGTGGGTCTAGACAAAATGATGGTGCATGTGAAATCATACAAAGAATATCTAAGGGTGAGAAATGAGTCAATAAATTAATGAATCTTGAAACTAAATGAGAAGCTACCAATTATCTCAACTACGTTAGACTGGTAAAATATCTATTGATAACATTCATTCATATAGATAAATATTGATGGTATGCATGAGGCCAAGAAGTTAAAATCTTGATAGCAAGATCTTGTAGGATGAATTCGGAGCCAAAAAATAGCATGGTTTAAGAATCCTAGATCAAGATCAATGGTCAATATTAAAATTTGAAGACATGAGAATTCGAGTAGAGGTTGAACATGTGACCAAGGTTAAACCAAAGAAATATTTCAAAGGTGCATATGTCACCATTAGATCATAATTGTGCATTTATTAAACATGGGACATAGTCATATAGCTATGATAGTTATAATGAAGTTTCATTACCATTAAAACATAGTCTCAACCTCTAGTTTGAAGATTTAAAACTTATAGAGCCCATATTTTTGGGGTTCTAAAATTGTTTCACAATTGTGATCATTGAAATATAAAGAATATTTATGCAAATAGTGAATTCTTAGCTTCCATAAATGTTCAAAGGCAAAAATAGGTCTTTCTAGGCCTAGTAGAGATCAAGATAGGCAGCTAGCTATTGAATAGGGATCAAGAACAATATTGAGAACTAAGATCAAATCTAATAGAAAATGGCCATCTGATAGTGTTAGTGGGCCTTGAAGATCTAATGGAACATGGTTGATCATGCACAAAAGATAAATGATGAGCATCAACTCAAAAAGTCAACATAAATGTGTCGATGATAAGTGTTAAGATCTTGGGTACTTGAATAGAGATCTAATAGTGTGCATTGAATGATAAAACTAGTGGGTTTGGATAAAATGATGATGCATGTGAAATCATAAAAATAATATCTAAGGGTGAGAAATGGGTTGATAAATTACTGAATCTTGAAACTAAATGAGAAGCTACCAATTATCTCAACTACGTTAGACTAGCAAAATATCTATTGATAACATTCATTCATATAGATCAAGATTGATGGTATGCATGAGGTCAAGAACTTAAAATCTTGATAGCAAGATCTTGTAGGATGAATTCAGAGCCAAAAAATAGCATGGTTTAAGAATCCCAGATCAAGATCAATGGTCAATATTAAAATTTGAAGACATGAGACTTTGAGTAGAGGTTGAACATGTGACCAAGGTTGAACCAAAGAAATATTTCAAAGGTGCATATGTCACCATTAGATCATAATTGTGCATTTATTAAACATGGGACATAGTCATATAGCTAGGATGGTTATAATGAAGTTTCATTACCATTAAAACATAGTCCCAACCTCTAGTTTGAAGATTTAAAACTTATCTAGCCCATATTTTTGGGGTTGCGAAATTGTTTCACAACCGTGATCATTGAAATATAAAGAAGATTTATGCAAATAGTGAATTCCTTGATTCCATAAATGCTCAAAGGAAAAAATAGGTCTCTTTAGGCCTAGTAGAGATCAAAGATGGGTAGCTAGCTATTGAATAGGGATCAAGAACAATATTGAGAACTAAGATCAAATCTAATAGAAAATGGCCATCTGATAGAGTCAGTGGGCCTTGAAGATCTAATGGCACATGGTTGATCATGCACAAAAGATAAATGATGAGCATCAAGTCAAAAAGTCAACATAAATGTGTCGATGATATGTGTTAAGATCTTGGGTACTTGAATAGAGATCTAATAGTGTGCATTGAATGATAAAACGAGTGGGTCTAGACAAAATGATGGTGCATGTGAAATTATACAAAGAATATCTAAGGGTGAGAAATGGGTCGATAAATTAATGAATCTTGAAACTAAATGAGAAGCTACCAATTATCTCAATTATGTTAGACTGGTAAAATATCTATTGATAACATTCATTCATATAGATCAAGATTGATGGTATGGATGAGGTCAAGAACTTAAAATATTGATAGCAAGATCTTGTAGGATGAATTTAGAGCCAAAAAATAACATGGTTTAAGAATCCTAGATCAAGATCAATGGTCAATATTAAAATTTGAAGACATGAGACTTTGAGTAGAGGTTGAACAAGTGACCAAGGTTGAACCAAAGAAATATTTCAAAGGTGCATATGTCACCATTATATCATAATTGTGCATTTATTAAACATGGGACATAGTCATATAGCTAGGATAGTTATAATGAAGTTTCATTACCATTAAAACATAGTCTCAACCTCTAGTTTGAAGATTTAAAACTTATAGAGCCCATATTTTCTGGGTTGTGAAATTGTTTCACAACTGTGATCATTATAATATAAAGAAGACTTATGCAAATAGTGAATTCTTAGCTTCCATAAATGCTCAAAGGCAAAAATAGGTCTTTCTAGGCCTAGTAGAGATCAAAAATGGGTAGCTAGCTATTGAATAGGGATCAAGAACAAAGCTACGTGGCTTGTAGACTTTTCACTGATAGGAGAACTATAAGAAAACCAATAAAAGAGATTGGTTTTCATCTATACTAAACCTATATTTAGATATTGAAATGGGGTAGATGAATGATTATGAAAAAGTGTATCATATTTGATATAAATATATCCTTGACAAGTAGGTACTTACCACTGCTCAAAGTAGACATAGCATGGCTCTGTCAGATTCAAGATAGAAAGATTTTATCTTCATAAAAATTTCAAGTTGGAGATGGTGTAAAAAATCAAGAAAAGAGATATGGTGATTAGAACATAGTGGGACATTTAATTGATGTTCAAATCTTAAGGATCCTTATTCCTTGAAAGGATCATGACTCATCATCTGCATAATATATTCTTGTATTCTAGTGCATATTTGTCAGCCAATGAGAAAAAATTAAATATTAATTGCAATAAATTTAGGCTAATTTATCGATGAAGGATCAATACTGATTAGATTAAAAGGTGGTGGAACATTCATTAAAAGTTATAGCTCATTAACTATTCTTGGTTAACATTCTCCCTCTCTTCTCTCTCCCCATTTTCTATATAGCACCCATTCTTTCCCATTTGTGAGGATGCTCATTTGGGGAGTAATAGGGACTCTTTGATATGTTACAAGATATGCTCATTTTGATAATGTTAAAATCTATCAAAAATATGTAAGAACTACTTTTTAAAGTAATAAAAGACTTTATTTGCCTATCTCTTACCTTGGATCAATGTTTAGTGATTTGTGCATGATGGCATTGTGTGAAGGAGAATCTTCCTCATCCATTGTCCTCCTTTTTAACCTCATTTAAGGTGTTTTCAATCTATCTATAGGTCTAGATTAGTTTTCTTTCTACCATTTATGTAAGCTCTTGGTGAGTCTTAGAACTCATCTTTGTTTGTACTCATTGCTTCTTGAACCTAGTCTATGAAATACTTATGCAACTAGTTTGATTTTTGGGTTGTGTAATATAACATTGTCTTATGTTGATCTAGTGTGGGTTTGAGCATATGAGAGGCTCATTTTAATTTGGTGCATCATCTAGTTAACTTTATTAGGAGCCCTTTCCCCCTTTATAACTCTTTTCTCAATATAAACATTAGTATAGGTGATCCATCAAGAGGAATTAAACCTTCTTCAGAGGTTCATCCCCCTCATAGGTTACCCATAGCTTGGGGTTGTCCCAATATTATGGCTTAATTAGAGGGAGATTGAATAAATATCTCTAAAGATTTATATTTAAAACATAATAGTTTTTGACAAACCCAATGGGACTTACTACATTGTTCATTAGTGAAGAGTTTTGGTGTTCTCTTTATCCAATATTCTTTTGGAGGTAATTTTTCAAACATCAATGGTGAATATGAATCAAAGATTGTGGTTGTAAGCATCCTAGGTGCCTATTCATCATTATTTAGTATGTATCATGACTCTTTTAATTAGTATGTTTATTCTCTACCTCAACATCCTTCATATAAAATTATAAATGTTTATGGCTTCACCCTAAGTGGTTCTCAAGATTCAATTCATCAACCTTCTTAGGCTCAAGATGTACCTAGTCATTCCCCAAACTGATCTATTTCAAGTTGGAATCAAATGCTCTTAGGCTATCAAAGGTACATTATAGACCTTAATACACAAAGGTGATATGGTCAAGATATCGATAATCATATCATTCATGACATGAGAAATGAATTATAACCAATGAAGGAAGAATAGGCACATATTAATGGGCCAAATTGGAGGAACCTCTCAAGTGAGATGATGGATGTAGGTGGTTACATTCAAATCATTGAGGATAAGCTAAGAAGCCTTAAAGAATAGTAGGTCCAACTCCATCAACCTCATGTGTCTTCATATACACCACCTCAGACCTCATATATGCCACCCATTCTTCCCCAAAATACCACTCTAAGTGACCCTTTAAGTGTTCCAAGTTCTTCATGTGTTCCTAAGACATTCCCTTATGGGATTTCAATCCAAGAGAGCCTTAAAAGAAAGAAGGGGATTGTTATGGATAATCCTATTATTGATACATAAGATTCCACTTATATTCTTTAAAAATCCTCTTGTAGCTCATACCAACCCTATTGTGTTCCTTATCTTCATAAAACTCCTAACCACCTTCAATAAAATCTATTCCAAGATAATATAGATAGGCAAATCAGAGAGTTAGATATAAAAATGAGGAAAGAGGGAGAGAGTCAAAATTAATAAGAGGAAAATATTTCTTACACATTCCCCTCATGGAATTCAATCTAGAAAGGTTTTTATAAGGAAGGGGTGTTAGTTAAATCAACCCAAGCACTAGTTCAAGGGCCACCAAAGAGACCATTCAAAGTCCCTAACTGGAAGGTGCTCTCATAAGCTGCAAGCAAGGTGAAATTATTCACACTCTCACCATCTCCCTCTTATAGAAAGAACCTATTATACAAAGGATAAAGGAGGAGATTGTAGTCATAGGTGAACCTAAAGAGGATAATGTAAATATATATGATGAGGAGATCATGATAGGTAGCCTACTTCATTTATAAGGGGAAGAATTAGGTTTGAACCAACCTTCTTGGTATGGATTTGACACTAATGAAATGTATCTTGATGAGAATAATCCTCAAGTTAAAACTAGAGTAGACTTTTAATGGAATATTGAAGTTCCATTCTACATAGATTAAGATGAAGATCATAACTAGGAACTAGAGGTTGGTTCAATTCAAGATGAGGTCACAAATGAAGATAGCCCTACTAGACTAGAGTTGGAGGAAGGTAAATCAAACCTTGAGAAAAATAGATGTATCTTTTTTGACCTTGGTTGTCTAAGTCAACCCTCATTTTCAATCAAAAAATAAGATGAAATCTTGAGTGAGGTTGATGAAGAAGACGTCTTGAGTGCTCAGGTGATGTAGTCTAATGAGCTACCACTTTGTGTGATGGAGGAAGACTTTGAGGGTGAACAAAGATTTTAATATGAGCATGTGATTCAAGGAGAAGATCCTAATAAACTCAAGGTTAGATTTCATACACCAAAAAGTGAAATGGATTTGGAGGACTTGTTTGATATCTTGGGGTAGGATATGTTCCTCTCCAAGGAGACTATGATCTGATTATGCCTAAGGAGCATAATGATGGAGAAAAAAAGTGCATGAGTGAGGTAAAATCTGATTTCCCAATGTTTTTATTGGCAAGAGGATGTCTTATCAGTTACCTATCTTATTTGGAATATGAAAAGGAGGAACCATCACTTGTTTTTCTTAATTTAGAGAAAAAATTTGAACATCAAAAGAGTTATATCAGCTTGCCTATCCACTCTAAAATACTTGTATGTCTAATCAGTCAGATTGGGTAAGTGAGTTTGTTTTTGTTCTTATTATTGGAGAAGTATATCACCAATATGTTAAATATCCAGTCCTTCTACATATTTGGCTACCTTCCCTCAATCATGTAAATCATATTAGATTTATTGAGAAAGGAAAGCTATTTTGTATAGCTAATCAATGGTTTTGTATGGATTCCATTCTGATTGGTTAGTTTAGAATAGGTATATTTTATGCTTTCCTCTAAGTTCCTTGGGAACTTTGTTTTGTTTTATTTATTTTTGTCATTTTTGATTTAATAGAGGTTTTTTTAGAGAGGTTGGAAGCTATTTTTCAACTTTATATCAATATGTTGAAATAGAGAGGAGACTCCATGCCCAATGGATTAGATAAGGAAACTAGTCTGGGTTCTCAAGCATAGTAGGCATGCTTTCTTATGAGTCATCAAAGATGTTGGAAATATTTGACCTACATACAAATATTATACCTAAATGGATGAGATGAGTAGATTTATAGATTGAATTAATGGTCCAAAGATCTCATATTACTCACAATGCTTTTGAAACACTTTAAGCAAGCTTAAAGTGCAATTTATTGATCTTTAAGAAGCAAGTCCTGAAATAGGTCTAGAGTTGTAAGGGAAGATATTTAATAGGTTATCATGACCTTCATAGACATAAAATAGGTTCCAAAATCTCAAAAACTCATTTTGAGCCTTGAAAGTTCTTACACAAGCATAAGAGAGCTAGACTGTCATCATCACATCATGCAAAAACAAATAGGTTAGTCTAATTACACATTTAATAAATGCACTTGGGGAGCCTCTCAAAACAAAAAATTACACATACATGAATTTTTTCATGCCTTGAACATCCTTTTCAAATTTCATGTCTTGATGAGCTTGTTATTTCAAGATATAAAGCTTCAAAGTTAGACTTGTAGAGTGAAACATGCATGAGAATGTTAAGTTAAAGCTATGATAAATAGCTATTTAAATTAAAATGTTCCTAGGCTGAACATGAAGATTAAAAGTGTCCAAATATTAGGAGCTAATATCAAATCTAATGGTAAGAAATTTTTTGATAGAGTCAGTGGGGCTTGAAGATTTAATGACACACGTTTGATCATGCATCAAAGATCAATGATGAGCATCAAGTCAAAAGGTCAGCATAATAACATTGATGAAAAGTTTAAAAATATCAAGCAACTAAATAAAGATCTAATGAAATGTGTTTACTAACAAAGCTAGTGGGTCTAGGTAGATTGATGGTGCATGTGAAATCATATAAAAAAGATCTAATGGTGAGTAATGGGTCAATAATTTATCGAATATTGAAAATAATTGAGAAGTTACCAAGTGTCTCAACTATGTTAGACTAAAAAAATATCTATGGATCACGTTCATTCATATAAATCAAGATCAATGGTGCACATTACATTAAAAATTCAAAAGGTTGATAATAGGATCTTGAAAGATGAATTTAGAGATGACAAATGGCATATTTTAGGAAGCTCAGATCAAGATCGATGGTCAATATTAAAATTAAAAGACATGAGACTTCGAGTAGAGTTTGAACATGTGACCAAAGTCAAAATAGAGAAACATTTCAAAGGGGCATATGTTGCCATTAGAGCATAGTATAACATTGATTAAACTTGGGACACAGTCATATAGTCAGGATGGTTATAATGAAGTTCCATTAACATTAAATCATAGTCTCAACCTTTGGTTCAAAGATTTAGAACTTATAGAGCCCATATTTTGAGGTTGCATAATTGTTTCATAACTATGATCATTTATCTTTAAATGATATTTGTGTAAATAGTGAATTCTTGGCTTCTATAAATGCTTCGAGGAAAAATAGGTCTTTCTAGACCTAGTAGAGATCAAAGATCGATAGTTAGCTATTGAATAAGGATGAAGAACAGATCTATATGGATTGTAGGATTTTAATTGATAGGAGAACTATAGGAAAACCAATAAAGGAGACTAGTTTTCATCTATATTAAACCTATGATTAGATATTTAAATGGGGTAGATGAATGATTATAAACAAGTGTCTCATATTTGATATATCCAAATCCTTGATAAGAAGTTACTTACCACCACTCAAAGTACACACAACATGGCTCTATCAGATTCAATATATGAAGATGTTGTCATCATAAGCAAGTAAAGTGGAATATGGCATATAAAATAAATAAAAGAGATATGGTGACTAGAGAATAGTGGAATATTAATTTGTTGTTTAGAACTTAAATATCTTTCTTCCTTGAAAGGATCATGACTCATCATCTGTAGAATAGATTCTTGTCTTCTAGTGCATATTTGTCAACCAATGAGAAATAATTAAAGACTAATTAGAGAAAATGTAGGCTAATTTGTCAATAAAGGATTGATCTTGATTTGATTAAAAGGTCATGGAACATTCATTGAAAGTGGTAGCTCATTGATTATTCTTGGTTAACATATTCCCTCTCTTATCTCTTCCCCTTCTCTATATATCACCCATTATTTCCCATTTATGAGGATGCTCATTTTTGGGAGTATCAGGGGACTCTTTAAGATGTTAAAAGATATGTTCATTTTGATAAAACTAAACCCTATAAAAATATGTAATCATTACCTCTTGAATAAATAAAGGACTTTATTTACCTATCTCTTACCTTGGATCAATGTTTAGTGAGTTGTGAATGATGGAATTATGTGAAGGAGAATCTTCCTCATCCATTATCCTCCTTTCTGACCTCATTTAAGGTGTTTTCAAGTTATTTTTAGGTCTATATTAGTGTTATTTTTTCCATTGATGTAAGCTCTCAATGATTTTTAGAACTCCTCTTTCTGTGCGTTCTTTGCTTCCTAAACCTAGTCTATGAAATACTTATGTAATTAGTTTGATTTTGGAGTTGTGTAAGTTAGAATTGTCTTAAGCTAATTTACTGTGGGTTAGAGCATATGAGAGCCTCATTTTAATTTGTTTCATCACTTGGTTAACTTTATTAGAATCCCCTTACCCCTTTCTAACCCTTTTCTTAGTACAAATATTAGTATAGGTGATCCATCAAGAGGAAGTCAACCTTCTTTGAAGGTTCACACCCATCATAAGTTACCCATAGCTTGGGTTTGTCCCAATATTATGGATTAGTTAGAGTGAGCTTGAATAACTCTCTCTAAGGGTGTATATTAATTCCATAATAGTTACCTCCCTATAACCTAGGGGAAACCTTATGCCATTGTTCTTGTGTTATTCTCACTATGTCATTATTGTCTCACTTAGGGGCCACCCTTTTGATAAGAGTAACACCTCTATTACACATGCATGAATAGATTATCTTCTATTTACATGAATATTTTGATTAACCATTGTTTGTGTTTGTTAATTTTGTTCTAATTATTTTGTTTTGTCTTTATTTTTATTTCTTTATGTTTTTTTGTGTGTTTTTATTGGTGTTTTTTGTTTGTTTGTATATTTGTTTCCCTATTTTTTTGCTTTCATTTGTTGTGAATTGACTTAGTATATTTTCATTCATTAGGTGATTCCTTGAAAATTATACATCAATCCATCCATATCCATATGCCCAAGTTATCATCATGGCTTTTATCATTGATGTATTACTTTTGATTGTTTATTACATCATGTATCAGTCTTTATGCATATTTTGCCTAAGTTATCATAGTGTTTTGTATCATGATGCTTATCATCACGTGATACAAAAAAAATCAGCTTAGTAAATATTATAAGTAATGATGTCATGGTACTTATCCTTGGCTAGATGAAAAACTCCTAATATATACAAATAATTTACTAAATCCAAAGAAATTAAATAATGAATGAATTTTAAATCCTTGTTAGTTGGGATGTGCATCTCCCTATTAGTAGGTTGTCCAAATTCATCTTTATCCTCCATACTTATTTACTCTAACTCCATGAGCATAGATTCCATATGTAAGCCCCTTTTTTTAATTTGTCTTATTTTCCCAAAGTCTCATGCTAGTGATTATAACTACCTCTATGCAAATTATTGTGTTTCAATCTACCTAGACATTAATGATTATAACCACCTTTGGGCAAATAATTATCATTATTCTATTCTGTAGGGGTACGTTTTCATTATCTTAATGATTATAACCACTTTTGGTCAAATAATTATCTACATCCACTTAATTGGGGAATGTTTTCATTATGCTAATGATGATAAACACCTTTGGAAAAATAATTATCTATATCCACATAACTGGGGCATTTTTTCATTTTTCTAATGATTATAACTATCTTTGGGTAAATCATTATCTCTATCTACCTAATTGGGGCATGTTTTAATTTTTCTAATGATTATAACTACCTTTGGATAAATCATTATCTTTTTATCTTGATATGTTGATGATTATAACCGTCTTTAGGAAAATCATCATTTTTATCTACCCAATTGTGGAATCTCATTGTGCCAATTATTATAACCATATTTTTGAAAACTAGTCTTTCTCATCCCCCCTTTACCTTTTGATCCCATCATTTTCCTTCTTTCAAGGTACTAATCAGCAACCTTCTTTTCCAACAACTCCCTCAAAGGGGCATTCAAGGTTTATCCATCATCAGTTGGGGAATTAGGCATAAAATAATTTTTAATTATTTTAGAATACATTAATATGACTATATATTTCAAGGCCTTCCCAAATAGGTCAAATTGTAGACACCCCATTCTAGCCATAACTAGCTTGCGACCACACTTTAGATTGATTCCTACCAAACATTAAAAATTAAGCATAGAAATCATTAAACATCCTAATTCAATCTATGAATAATTATTTAATGCTCATAATCATGTTGAGGCATGCCTATTTTAGTTATATAGTATAATTAATAATAACCTCTCATAAACTCATCTTCAATAACCTTGTAACCTAACAACTAGTAGTTTGGCCTATGAACCCATTAAGCAAGGCACTTGAACATTTTAAAAAAGAGCTAAAATGATAATAAAAAAGAATAAATAAATTAAACTAGATTACATGATTATAAAACTTATCCATTTTTAATTAATGAATATTTAAAATAGAAATTAAAAAATTCAAAATATCAAGCCTTTTCATCATTGCTTTTATGAGTTATCAAGCTCTTCCAAAATATCTAAAAATATCTAATTTGAGAGCCATAATTAAAAATCAGAATTACATGAAATTTTTTAACTCAATTAGAGTTATACTTAACTCACTTAGGGTTATTTTAAACTCATTCAATCTTTAAACTCAACCTTAACTCACCTTAGGTGAGAATTAACTTTGGAAGCTATAAATATAAGGCTTTGCCTAGTGATCCAACAAGCTTTTTTTTTTTCGAAAGGTTAGTATGAAAAAATACCTTAAATAAGCTCTTTTGGTGTAAATTTATTATGATCAAATGGATGAAATTATCCTTTCTAAGTAGTTTTATCATTCTAGATTCATAAGACAAGCTAAGATAACTAGCCAAACCAATGTGCCAAAGAAAATTAGAGAAAATGGAGCTTCATTGATAAATATTTTTTGATGCTAAAAGTTTAGTAAGCCACTTTAACAAGACATTTAGGATCTAAAAGGAAGGTAAAAGGATGAAATTGTTTTTCTAGTTGTGTTTTCATTATATGCTTCCTACATATGCTCTCCCTAGTGTCTAGGCTAGAGGTGTTAGTGTTTAGTGTGTTTATTTGAGTTTGTTTTATTAACTAACACAATAATAACATCCCATATATGGATTAATTATTCAAACTAGTGTCCTATATGAAAAATAAATAAATTATTTTCTATGTGTGCCTATGTCTAGGTCTACCAAACATGTTCATGTGTGCACGAGTTTTGGATATATGCAAATGACCTCTTTTGACTAATCTTATATGTAACCTTAAACCTCTATATATATAGGGAATCCAATTGGAAAAATTATTAAAGTGTGTTGTGAGTGGGGTAGGATGTATATCCTCAACACCCCACTATGATGAGAGTTTCTTGCATACCAATATTTTGAAGAGGGATCAATCCTAATGTAGTTTTCCCTACTTAAGTGCTAGTGTAAGTGTTAGTGATAATAGTATAAATGTTGGTTTGGTTTATTTTAATGTTCATGGGATTATAAATATGAGTAATCTTAACATAGGAATGCTATAGATGGATATATATATATATATATATATATATATATATATATATATATATATATATATATATATATATAATTATGGTAGAATAGGGATTGATAAACTTGATTGTGCACAACTGTTTTTAAGTTTGTTTATGTAATTTACATTAAATTTCAATCTAGTGGTTAAAGGGATAATATTTAATTATATATACTATTCTAGTTCTTGTGAAGATCTTAAAATAGGTATAATCCAACCATAAGTGGTTTTTAATTTTAAAATACATCCTTTGGAGACAAAAGTATGGAAAATGACAATAGCTCCCAAACTAGGACACTATCACCATGGGTGATACTATTCAAATTATGGCGCTACTATCTAGGTGGCATAACTCGAGGCACTAAGGGATAAGATGTTAAAGTGAGGGTTTGAGACTACTTTATGGATGTTCAAGGATGTGTGTGGCCCACATAAAGGTTGGATAACTACTTAAATAGGCCTTAAGATAGGTTTATGGCTTATCTAGGGATGATTGGTTTCGAGGAACACTTTTATCACTCAAGTGTCATTTATAGATGATTACATTTACCTACCTTTTATTATATAAATGCAATAAAGTGATATGACTAGGATAAAGGAAAAATAAGTTTACTTGGACTTACCTAAGAGGTGAAGCCCATGAATCTAGATTTGAGTATGTGAAACTTGTTCCATTACGTGTCCTAAAAATGAAACATGTATAGATTAGTCCTTACTTTAGAGATATCAAAATCAAACACAAAATTGAGTAAAGAGATAACAAAGAGGAAATGAATGAATACACATAATAGGGTATGAAAACTAATACCTAAACCTAGTTATAACTTACGTGTGCATGTAAATAGTGATGAATTGGTGAATAACTTGACTTGAGCTAATGGATTGCTCAGTTCCCATGTGTGGGTGGATCAAGAACTGAATCTATTTTTTAATCTATCATTTCCCACCCCTAATTTATGGATCATGTCCTATGAATATCTTGGATTAGACTAATGGTGTGTCCAACCCTATCATGTAGGTGGGATCAATAAATCAAGTAGACTATGAATTTATCATTGCCTACCCATGTGTAGTAGATGCATATAAAACTAAAATTATGTGATGTAAATAAAAATATGTAACTTTAATTAGAACTAAATGTGTTAGCTCTATGGCCATTCTATAATATTAGGTATCTCTGGTCCACTCAAAAATATTAAGAAGCTTCCAACCACACGAGATTGCTAACCGTTATAGATGAAGTAAGGCATGAATCTAGTGTGTAACTTAAAACATGGTATCTAATGTGTATAATATAGAGAATGACATGAATTTTTTCATTCCATCTGATCAACCAGTGTATAAGTGATCATATAGAAATAATGTGCCACATACATACCTTAGATATGATATTTGAGTATAGAGATTGTGGATTGAGTTTTAATAATGTATATCTAAGCATTTGAATAAAAATGGAAATAATCATGTCATGCATGATACCTCTAATCTAAACAAACTAGTATAAATCTAAGATAAATTAAACCAAAATTGGTAATCTATAACTGAACCTATGCAAAATTATACTATACATGTATCTTTCTAGCTAGTCTAGAAATTACTAAAACTGAGGCTACTGTACAATAGTGACATATCTTGAACAATAAATCCTATGGTGCAAGTGTCCCAATTAAGGCCCTAATGTAAAATTATTTTTATTTATATGCAAATAAAATTGATATCTATGTCACTATTTTTTACTGTGTTTTCCTAAAAATGATTTTTTTATTATATGCCTATGTGTTGAAAACTATCCTGTGAGTGAATTCAGATACCCTGATCTCTATGATAAACCCCTATCCATGCACCCTCTTTTGATGGGAATTTTTAAACATGTGTAAGAACTATCCTGAAAAGAAAAATTTCTATAAAACATGTGTTATCCAAAGCATATATAATATCTTTGTAATAAACTAATATAATGTGCATACATAACATCATAATGTAAGATAATCTATGCATAAGTTTGTAATGTGTAGTGTATGTTAGATATAACATTCAAAAGGCTATCAATATAGATATAAAAATGTATATGTGTATGATAAAAAAATATTATTAATAAACTAAATAACTACTTAGGGGGATGGGGCATAATATCCATCACAACACCCAAATAGGAAGGGATGATGCATGAGGTCTCTTATGGCATCTAAAACTAGAGTGTGTAACAAGAAGGAAATAAGTTTCATGTCCATGATGAATGAAATAAATCATACATACAACACACATGAGAAACACAAATTAGGCCAAGGGTTAAAAATACAATGGACACAAGCATAGTCCAATAAATTTGAAAAATAATACATACAAGGACAAGTTTAAATGTCCATATATGTAAATATCAAGAAAGTTAGCTTAGAACCACATGGAAGGACATGTTCAAATGTTTGAATACATAATCAAGAAGTCACACACAAAGACATGGGCACATGTACAAAACATACATATAATGAAAATAAGTGGCATAAATCCATAGAGAAATAACATATTAAAATTCCCTATAATAGAAGAAACAAAGAGACACCATCAAATTTAAACTAGGAAAGTTAGAAATGAAAGTATGCATGAACATGTGGTATAAATCTATATAAGATTTAAGATGTACATAAGTTGAGTCTAGAGTAGTAGTAGTCAAAAAAGAATATAAGTTGGTGTAGGATGATCAATATCAATATATAATAATGCTACATCTATGATGTAATGTTTAGAAAGATGTAACTTGGAAATTGAAATTATATATAGTATGCCCCCAAATGGGTGAATGTATTAAATGAAGAACCCGTGTATATGTGTATATGACCCCATTAGGTAGATAGTAACAAATCAATAACTTTTAAATAGACCTAGTTCCTATAAGTATCTATAAACACTCACCAAGAATAAGTGAAGCAATGTTTGTATGATAAAAATTGACTATACTAATATAGCTAGAATATGTACTTTCTAGAAAATATAAGGGATGTAAACATGTCAATACATACAATCTATAATTTTTTAAAGGAAATATTTAAATTTTTTTATGTTTCATCATATTATATTATTTTTTTATTTTCTATATATATGTTATGTACAATCGACATGAGAAAATGAAACTATATACAATGAACAAGAGTGAGTGAAGTTACGTAAAATTAGAGAGGAAGATAATAATTAATGAGTCTCATGGAAGAGTCAGTATCAATGTGGCATGTGTCAAAAATTGGAATGGTAAACTCTCACATAATGTGATTGATATGATATAGCTAAATTTAGTTGCAATATGAATATGAGTATTATTCATTGTCAATATCATAATAATCATAATAACCTTGAATTCTAGTGTTGACTTCTATTATATCTAGATGAGCATAGGGAATTTCCCCATGATATGTATTTAACCTTTTTATATTGTGTTTTGAAATATTAATTATGATTGTGTCCTTTAAAACTATGCTTCTTATAGGAATATGGTGATTTGGAGGCTCTGTTGTTAGAAATCTTTGTTTGAGAATACTTGTTGGCTTATGATGATTTTCACTTTGAAACTTAAGTTCTTACTCTTTTTGTAACATTTACTATGTATATGTAATTTTTTCCTTGATAAAAATATATATGTGAATGATTTGACTTAGGATGTTTGATAAATCCCAAGCCTTGTTAGCCAACATTATCAATTCATAGAATAGGATTAATGATGCATTGGGCATGTTTGCCCAACCCTTGACCTTGATAATCAAACTAATGTAGATAATTTTGACCAAACCCATACTAATTTGAAAGTGAGACCTCATTTTGGAGAGGTATATGTGTATATTTTACCTGATTTACCTATGCTTGTTTTATTGTTTCTTGCTTTGATTGTGCTTTTTGAACCTTTTGTTGTTCCAAATTATACTTTTGTAACCAATTTTTTTATATTTATGAATGACCCTTTTTAAAAATGTTCATGTATCACTATGTATTTATTAAATTATTTATATTATATAGGTTATACATTATCAATGATGTGTTGTATATTTTTTAAAATTCTAAACATGAATCTATGTGATGATCGTGCATTTTATGGTATGCACAATAATACCTAGGTCTCCTCATTAGATGTAAATGAATAGGTTGATCAACTTAAATTTAGTCATTTGTCTTAAAATATTAGTTGAACTTATATTTTATCTTTAAAACTCTTTTCATCGCTAGTTATAGTTTCACTTAGTTATGATTTGTTATTTTGATATGTAATATTGCTCACCACAATTTGACTAGTGCAGATACATATATATGATTGACACTAGTGTGCCCTAGAGGATTTTGCCTTGTAATATGATTTTAAAATGTTATAATATTTTCATTTAATAATTTATTCTAAGTTTTTAATATTTAAAATTAACCTGCTCATACTAATAATTTTATCCCTTAAAGTCTCACAAGTGCAAATCATAGTTGCTTCTGATAACATGTAGTCACATGCCCTATAGAGAAGAGGTAGAGGAATGGTTAGGATGAGTAAGGGGAATAGTAATTATAGTATAGGATACATCATCTCATGGAGGAGTGATAACATGGACTTGGTTAGAGGGAAAGTAGCTATCAATTACACATAATATTTTCAAACTTTATCAATTACTGATGCTTTATATCTTATAAGAACCCATTGAGTCTCAATCTCTCTCAGTGAATGCTTTAATGAGTGTAGAAAGAAAGGGGTAAGAATCCCATTGGTAATTCAAAGTAGTTTTGTCCCTTAATACTACCTTCTATCTACACACCCATATCCTAAAAACATTATCCTAAGCTTTGCATCTTATTTTTCACCCTCCTCTAGTCATTTTACACCCTCATTAGCCCTTCCCTACCTAAAATACTTTTTGATGATTTAAATTACACTATCAGGCCCATCAACCTTGTATTATAACTGATAAAACATATTTAAGGTCTAGGTTAACCACTATCTGACCTAAACTAAAACCTAATTTGTTTTTGTTAATAATGATACAAGGTTGATTAGGTCGACCTTGTCAGCCTAAACTTTCATAAAGGATTAGGGTTAGATTTGACTATATAAACACATATATTGAATCATTTATAATAGAAGATAATAAGAAGATATATATATTATGCATTATCTTACCCACCATTCTACTTAAGGGGCAATAGCTTAGGGTTTCATACTTTCTTTGGAGATATGAATCTTGTCTTAGGGTTTCATACTTTATTTTTGGATGCATTGATAGGTTGTGTAGCCTGGAGATAAATTTTCCTTGTCATCCTTACATACCAAAAAAAGCTCTTGAAAAACACCTTGGCTAAGGGAGAGATTGAGGCTCAATGGGTTCATCTTTAAAGGTAAGTATTTCTAACTTTGTTCCTCCTTTGTAAGAGTAAATATATATGCATTTATACTTATCTCCCATGCATTAGAATTTTGTATACATTTACATGAGTATATGTCTTATATTCATGCTTACATTTCATGTTTAATACCCCCACTTTATGCCACAAACTTTAGTAAGCACTAAATTAGATTTTGCTTTAATTTTTATTAGTTTAGTGAATATGAAAACATAGGACCTAGTTAAGGTTATTGCATAATTTTTCTTGACTATAGGCTTTGGAAACCTCCCTAGTGAATTTATTATGGTAAGAGATCCCTTGGTTAGGTCTATAAAATCCTTCTTGGTCATGACTCCAAATATTCAATGTATCCATAATCATATGTGTTAGTAGGATTTATCTTCTCTGATATAGGATTGATTCATAGATCTACTAAATTTTCCATTACATATATTCTAGTGAAACCAACGTGAATATAACCATTATAGGTTCTCTTATATGCTATCATTTTATTATATTTTTCCATGTTTGTAACATTATATTGAACTAGTCAGTCTAGTTATAGCTTTTTGTATGCATGTTTAACATAGTCACTTCAAAATGATTATATTATATCTATGCATGGATTCATCTACTATAAGGTACTAGATTGAATAGGTTGACATAATACTCTCCATCAACTCCAAATTATCATATAGATTTAAATAGGTTAACTTTGCCTTTTGATTCTTTCTACCAATATATAGGTCAACAAACACTATCAAATAGTTTGACCCTATTCTTTGTTCTTCTTCAGTATACAAGGTTTTACATAACTTGGTCAAACCAATCGACTCAATATATAAAATTTGAAAGAAACAATTAAGGCATTTCATCATAAAACTTTCAATCTTAACCATTCTTAAGCCCATCAAGGTTCCTCTCTTTCCCCTCTCTATCATTTTATTACATTATTCAATTCTATTTCTCACAATTTATCATTCTTTAAAACTAAAACCCTATAGCTAACTAAGTTGACTGAAGTGACTTAGTTTTGAGTCTGCCTTTTATCTAAGAGACATAGTCGACCTATTTGACTTTGTTCTTAAATACCTTACTTCTATAGAATAGTAACAACCTAGTCAACTCTGTTATGTATTATTTGCATATAATTTCATATGAACTAACTTTGTGTTACTCTAAATCAAGGAATTAAAAACTATTTTCTAGAAATTAATTCACATTTCATTTTTAGTTTTTTGCATGCTTAGAGTAATTCACATAGTGTAAACAGATGGTTTTTCAAAGTACCAATTTATTTACACTTTTTAACTCTTTTACACACACTACCAAACTAAATAACATTCAAAACACATTTAAACACTTGTGTTCTCAAGGCTTACCTACTTGGATTTCATAACCAAGGGGGAAGTTGACTTGATTTTTTGACCAAGTATAAATATGTGGTTAATGGTAAATATTGACAGAGCACATGACACCCTTATCACTACAAGATTATGAAGTGAGGGGGTAGGCCCTAGTACCAAACTAATACCATGGGCAATATATATCCCTTTCATCCCAAACATCTTGAAACCATCAATAGATTGCCTTTATAGTTCCCTATTTCAGCCAACTCCCCTATCACATTTAAATCAACACTTTATAATAATCTAATAACACTTACAATGACCACTTAGTTAGAATTTACTTTTTATTTGGTTGATTTCTTTCTAATCATTATGTTTTTTATTATAAATACTTGTGTTATCCAGCTTTGGTTCAAGTTTTTGTATTGTGTGACCCAATTGTATCACTCACATTCATCTAATTATTTGTGTGTTTGTTTACTCTTGCTTCACTTATCTTGTAATTTTTTTTCCCTATTTCAAAACACTATTGTTCTAGTCAACACAATTTCTTATACAATATATTTTCCTACTAGTAACAATACACAGTCAACCTATACAATTATGTCTTCTTATTTCTCCATTTTTTAGTTGTTTGTTCAATAGTACATAGTCAACCTATATGACTGTGTATCCTTCTTAGCCTATTTTATCTCCTTGTCTTTAATATAGAGTTAACCTGCATGACTCTGTATCCTTTTTCCTCACTTTTTCTTTACATCATCTTCATCCTTCTTAACATTTATTTCTCATCATGAAACTCATGTTTGAGGATGACATAGGATTGAACTCAATAAATATAATGAAATTTATTGAACCCAATAGGTTTTCTCATAAAAATATTGTGGATCCTACTCTAAACAAAATTAATGTGCATGTGGCCACTTGCACTACAAACTATGGGACTCCTCTTCATACATCTTTAATTTTCAACCCTCTATTCTCCTTAGAAATTCAACCTAAATTAGAGTATACTATAGAAATTCATTTATCCATTAATGAATTTACTCAACATCAGGTAAAATATCCTTCTATTATTTATCACTTTATGATAATTGGTTAATTAGAAGGACCCTATTCACCTTCCCACACATTCTCACATAGATTTGGGGGCAACAGCTTTTTTACCTCTCAACCTCTTCCTTCTCATACTATGACCTCTTCTTCCTTAATTTCCCCAACCTCCATGCCAAGTATCTCTACTAACATGTTAGGTTACACATCTAGTGGGAATTTTTTTAAGACCCTCTCTTTTCAATTCCTCTACTAGTACATCATTTTATACCCCTAGTAATCATGCCCCTAGTGCTTCTTCTTTTAATCCTTTTATTATTGCATATTTTTAAACATAATAAAATCATGATAATAATTCCTCTTTTCATAAAAAAATCCTTTCAAGTTACTAATAGCATGCATGCCACCACTCATAGTGGTGCCCAAGCCACTAATACCCATGATAATACTTCACATGCTACAAAGAACACCACTCAAACCCATCACATTTTGTTGTAAAATCTTGACCAAATGAACACTTTCCAAGTTAATAATACCAACCAAATTATACAAATGAAAAATCCTCTTATCCATCTCCAAAATAACCCTCAATAGGTTCCATTAGGAGTTCAGAATCAAAATTCCCCACACCTCCCCTTAAGGATTCCCATGGCAATCTTATCCCTCAACCTCCTCTTTTTAACAAAACCATTAAACACCTTTAAAATGAACCTCTTATGCCTCAAATTTATAAAATATAATTTGGAAGTATCACCCCTATCATTAGATATAATAGGTCAACTGATCCTACCATACATTTAAAAATATTTGTAAATCTCTACAAAGATTGGGTTAAGTTAAACACTTTTAATAGTACAAATCTCTTAGCAAAAAAATTCTCTAGATATGCTTTATATTGGTATAACCAACTCAAATCTCATTCCATTAATAGTTTGTAATATCTATTTAATGTTCTATTAAAAATGTTTCAAACTAGTGACCTCCCTAAAAATACCTTAGCTCATTTTATTAATTGTAAAAAAATTGAGATGGAATCTACACAAGCTTTCATCAAATCATGGAAGACCTTATCTAACAAGTGTGAACACAACATGGTATATTATAACCTCTTTCATCTATTCACCAATGCTCTCTATCAAAATTTTTAATATTAGGTTAAAAATCTCTCTCCATGAACCATCCCAACCTTCTATGGGCACTCAGATGCTCATAAAAAATGAAAACCATCATGCTACTAATGATGGTGTCACTGATTCCTATGATACCATTCATAATATTCAAGATATTATTCTTGAACATTCCCCAAAACAAATTTCCTCTCTAAACAACATCCTTAATTCTCACTTTTCTTCAACAAGTACCATCAATGTTCATAAACCTTTAACCTTAGAGGAATTAAAAAAAGTATACCAAGTCCTATTCCATGAGAGCTTGATCCCACTCATCCCATGAAATTATGGTATGATCCAAATAAATTTTGTTGGTTTCATACTAGTTGGGGTCATTCTCATGAGACTTATAGGAAATTTCATAACTTAGGTATGAATTTCCTCATTGATCCTAATTTAAACCATGATTATCTCATTCATAAATGTCAACAAGCCTATTACATTTCCTTCAAATCTCATGAAACACAAAGCAAAACTCAATCTTTGAACCAGGTTAATGCTCATCTGGTCATCTACAAAGACCCTCATCCAAATCACCAAGGCAAAAATGATAAGCCTAATCCTTCCACTAATAATGTTTATAGTATTATAGACCCAACTCCTAAAGAGAATGTGCTCAACATGACTAATATGTGAAAGGTAATTGGCTTCATTGATTATCCTCCCACCAACACTCACCAACCATCTCACACTTTCTATGTTATCTAATATTCTTCCCAAACTCACCTAATAAATTTGGGGTAAGTATACCTTATCTTTTTTGACTAACTAATTTCAACACCACCATTGTATAACACCTCTCATACCATTTATACAACTTCTCCAACCTCTTTACCCATCACCAATGATACTCAGACTTCTAATACCATTTCTTCACATCTATTGTAAACCAAACCTATGTAAACTACCTCATCCTATCATGATAATCAACCAATTAATCCTTTAATTAAACATCCTGCATCCTATCAAAACAAATTTACATGCACTTTTATCCTCCTTTTGAGGAACTCCTCCAACACTATGCACCTCTATCCATCAGTCCCCTTACGGGTTATGATGAATGGGATCCTATCATAAAACTTAATAATCTTCCATCTCAAATTCCCTTTCTCAAATGCATATAGCCTTATCCACTTCATCATAATCACCTTATTCATATTCTATTCAAAATGAACATCCCTCACCCTCCCTTACCAAGATGTGAAGCTACCTTATCTGGGTTATAAGATACTATTTTACAATAGTACAAAGAGATGTCTATACATGTTGAAAAAACTAATGGAAAAATATCTTTCTCTCTCAAATTACCCATTTCTTTTATGAATCTCAATGAGCTTTTTCTTCATGTGTATGATCCTCCCCTCTTTATAAGAGTCCAAATTGGTGACATCCAAGTGAAGTGTTCCTTGTTTGATGGGGGTTTAGGTACTTGTGTTACCTCCCTTAACTTAATTAAAACTCTTGGATACTATGAATGTAATCTTAAGTCCACACACAACATATTTCAAGGCTATGACAAATATTAAATACCTCACTAAGGTTGTGTGTGGCTCCCTATCACCATCCCACCTATCACTATTTGAGTGAAGGTTATGATCTTCAATTTTCCTCTCTCTTATAATATCTTTTTTGTTAGGCTATAAACTCATCACATGAGGTTTATTACCTATTTTGTCTACCAATGCATCAATTTCCCTCATAATGGTTCAATTTATAATATTAAAGGTGACACTAACCCTTAAAATTTCACATAATTCCAAGACTATGGTGTATTCAAAATTCTAACCCTTGAACCCCTACTGAGTGTTTTGATCTAAAAATCTCAACAGTTTAATTTCCATATCAACTCTAATGAGATTACCATGGTCACCCAAAAATCATAAAAAAATATACCATCTAACCTCTTAGATTATAATTATAATGAGCTTGATGAGATTAACCTCAAGATAAAAATATACAATCTCTCTCCTCATATCGTTTCTTAACTTCCACCTTCTCTAAAGTCACAATTCCATCAACCACCTAATGATGATATACCTATAGTATTAAATAGGAATATACACTCTGTTAATCATCCCACATATAATGAATAAGTCATCCTTACCTATGTAATTGATTTTCATACCCTTGACTATGATGATGGTTATACCTTAGATGACCCATTAACATGAGTTCTTGTTTAGGTTTGAGATGTTGAGATAATTCATTATCATTCTATTTATTTCAATCTTCCCATTTATATTATCACATTATGTATTATATAGTTCTTTATTTTAGCATTATTCCTTTTGTTCACAAGGGAGAGATGGTGTACACACCTCCAATTTATGAAAACCTCTTATGAGCATACTTATGGATCATGTTATGATTAGTCCCTATCGCTTCACTAAATATCAAGACCCTTATAGATGAATTTAAATTGAGATGGTTTTTACTATCCTTCAACTATCTATGCATTTCAACCTTCTCTCAATTGATCCTAATCTAGATCCTATTGTCAATCCCTTTATAGATAAGTTTATTCCTACTTCTACTCTTATTGTTTCTCTAGTCAAGCCTCATCTAGTCTCTTCACTAACCCCACCTTCCATTGGTGATGTTTTATCCCTTGAATAAAAATTAATCCTTTTCCCACCCAATGGGTATATCATCCATATTGTGATATTCATAGAGTTTTTGGTCATTAAACTAGAGATTATACATTATACTAGCCTTCCTTGGCTTCCATTTCCACTCCCTCTATTAGTACACCCACAAAGTGATTTAGGGGAATCCTATAAGGATACCAATGATGAATAATTTTTTTCTTTAATTATTATTTTAAGTGTTTCATAGGTATTAAAGGTCATAAATAGTCTTTAGATGTGGTCTAGGTAGCTTGAAGGTGCATACAATTTAAATTATGGCTTTTCCCATCAAAATACTTTTCTTAAAAATTTGAATTTTCAAAGAGTTTTTAAAGGAATTATGAAGGTGTAAAGGTTTATAAAACATGTATAATAGGTTTTTATACTATTACAAGGTTCTTAAAATGATCTTTAGCATATAGTCAAGGACCAATATTGGTCATTTTTATGTAAAATCAAGAATATGCATATAATAAAGGACCTTTACATGGGAAAGTCTCCAGAAATAAATTATGTACTTAGATATGAGTTCTATTTATTTATTATTTTTCTTAATATTTAATTAAATTTGATCATGATAAATAATGGATATGGAAATAGAGAAAATTGATGAATAAAGAATGAGTGTGTTATTAATTTTCTAAGTGTCCTCAATTTGCATAGTTGAGAACAATGCCTATTGGGTATTTGAATCATAAAATGGTAAGAATATTGTTGAGTATTGGTTTATATTCTTATGATAATATTATATTTTCTATTTTTAATTCATGTAATGCTAGTTGTAAGTTGGAAATAGTCACTTTTATGGAGACAGTTAGGCCTGCTAAATAGGAATCCAATCAATAGTCTTGTTCAAACAATTGCATTAGCTTTTCAACCTTTATTCACTTGAGTATTTGTGGATAAATTAGTGTATGAAAAATATTATAAAAAATTAAAGATTATTGTTTCCATACTCAGGTGGTGTAGTGGATCATGTTCCACTTTCTCACTCAAATCTTGCTCTTGGTAAACATATAGTCTTAAAGCCTAGAAATATGAGTACTGTAACTTGTATTGAATCTTGTCTTGATTAAAATGAGTTTGGAAGGGGGTATAGGATATAAATAAAAGGTTTTTAAAAGGAATTATTCATTCATAGAGTCTATTGATGTTGAAAAGACAATGAAACTTTATATACCCTATTTCTTATCAACATAATACAATGAGAAAAAATTGAGTTTTCTTATTTATTAGTGCCCCAATGGTTTTTATAAATTTATTGTTGAATGTAAAAGTTTAAATATGCATATAAAAATATTTTCTAGTAGTTATTTTTATTTGAAATTATTTTTGGATCAAGATATGCAATTTACTTCACTCTTAGCCTGCATAGTCACCCTAAACCCTAACTATTAGGGTTTTGATCATTATGAGAAAGCCAACCTTTGAAAAATAACCACAATTTGTAAGATTGTGTGATTTTTTTTTAAAACTAAATCATACATTTCCAAGATTTTATGGACTCATATGTATAGATTTATAGTGAGTGGATTTGTGATAGGGCTAAAAGAAGCCTAATTGGATAGGCTATAAGAGGGAAAGTAGGTCTAGAAGAGGAATTAGACCCTAAAATTTGACATATAGGTGTGTTCATAAAATTTAAAGATTAATATGGCTATGTATTATCATAAATATTTTATATTTATCCATACAATTCCATTTTCTATCAAGCAGGGCTACAAGGATTGAGTATTTCAAAGGTAAAACTATATATGTGGAAAGAGAAGTGAAGGCGACTATAATAAAGAGGTAAAGAGTTGTCATGGAAATATTATAAGCATGATAAATATTTTATAACCACATAATAGCTAGGATATTTACATGATTGGTTTTTATACAAACCCAAGCTTAAGGAAGTGATTCATTGACTAAGGACAAGTGTGAAAAAGTGTCTAAGCTCTACATCACAAAGTCTACTAATAAGCATATTTATTGCTTCCATATCATGTATAGTCATCCCTCCATGAATTTGTTTAATGTTTTAAAATATATATACATGTTTAATCCTAATTTTACTTAGCCTATAGATATTTCTATACCTCCCCCAAATGTATTACCTAAATATATTTCCAAATATGGAGAGGTATATTATCTATGGAAATAATATAGTAACCATCACATTGATCATTAACACATCCTTAAGATACATAAATAGCATCAAATTATGACCATTCATATTCCTACTATCCCTCCTTCCATAGGTCTACCTTGAAATAAGGCTCTTCCTTCTTCCCCAGTGGTTATTCCACCTATGGCCCCTTCTCCACCTATGGTTCCTCCACCCATC
This sequence comes from Torreya grandis, assembly GCA_037957365.1. Classification (NCBI taxonomy): domain Eukaryota; kingdom Viridiplantae; phylum Streptophyta; class Pinopsida; order Cupressales; family Taxaceae; genus Torreya; species Torreya grandis. The sequence goes on from JARHVA010000466.1 coordinate 4,776,385, forward strand.
GATCCTCATTCAATCATGGTCCCTTCCCCACCAATGGATCCTTCATGTTCCAAAAATTACACTACTATTCCTTTTCTTAAGTATCCCATGCATGATTTCCCTCATGATCATGATCCTTTAGGCATGCCTACATTTTCTATCAAGGAGATTTGACAAGATGTATTTTCCTAGCTTTCTCTAAAGATTGATAAGACCCTTACTCCAATTAGAGTCCAAATTCATAGAGATTTATCACATGTTATGGATAATTTTTTTGGATAAATCTACTAGTTTTATGAACACATGTTGTTCCTTCATTTATCTATTCATTTTTTATTGGTGGTGCTCCAAATTTACATTTATCTACTTCATATCATTTGACATTGTGTAAAATTATTATATATCTTACATAGTTATTTATATTTCACACTTCATAATGTCTATGATGTCATTTCCTTCTTTATATTATCTTATGGATTTTTTTCATTATTACATGATTTTTCTGTATACATTTATTTTTTTATGGATGCCTTATTTCTTTATAATGATTTATTTATACCTTATCTCTATAAACATGGATAATCATTATTTTGACTTGGTTATACAAACCTTTCTCCCCTTAGTTATTCTTTCCTTATAATGTGATTAGTTAGAAAAGAAGTCATCTCATTATAGTCTCATTTTAGTAGTCAATCTTGGATCTCCCTTTATTCCCCTTATTTCCTTTTTCAAACTAAGCATACACATGGTTGAAACTTGAGTAACATGTTAGTTCATAGGTAAGCCTAAGTGTTTTCTTTAGTCATGTATTTGAATACTTAGCTTCCTTTAGCCAAAGTTTTAATATCATTAATTTGTATCACATTGTCTCTAATGATTGGTCATTCCAAGTCCGTATGGAGGAGGAAACTTAAAAGCCATCAAAATTCAAAAGCCAAATCATTTTAACAAAATCTAATGATACAAAAGGAAACATTAAAATTTACAAAATATAAATCAAACTAAAATACATGATTCTAATCACCTCTCCTTTTTATAATCAAATCTCAAACTATAGAGTTGTCCTCATGATAGATTCGAGGTTAATTAGGGTGTGGTAGGCCAGTAGATTGGGAAAGTAAAAAAAAAAAACTTTTAGTTCTACCTAATTTCTCACACAAGTACCCAATATTAATGGTAGATATATGGATCTATAAGAGGTCCTAAATAATGGGGAAGACATTGTGGGAAGATAGTTCCATTTTAATTTCCTTTTTCAAACAACCAACATGAGTTGATCTTAGTATCTGACTTATTTAGCTATACAACTTTGTGCTTAATGTGAATGGGTATCCTTTATATATTGATGGTCAATAGTCACTTAGTGCCTTTCTATGTCCTTATTATGCCTATTGTTTCATAAAGTCTTCTCTTAGATGCCTACATTGTGTTTTTTACATCCCCTCTTTCATTTCCCACAATCTTAATATTCCCCCATGAAAAATATTATTTTTTTACTAATAACTCCCCCTAGGGATCCCCTTTGTGAGTTGAATTATAATACTATGGATACGACTACACATTCCTCATAAATTTCCAAATTACCATCACAACCATCCCCTTTAAAATATATTTCCTATTATTTTTTACCTCATTAGTGTTCCCTTTGTGAGTTTCAGTGTAAGACCATGGATAGGACCTATCCTTCCTCATAAAATTTTCCAATACCCAAATCATAATGAAATTACATGTGTCAAATTTGAGATAAATAATTATTGATCATGATTTAAACATCATTGACATGCTTCCTATCTTTATATAATATGTTTTATGCCTAATTTATTGATTTTTCATGTTTAACATCTTATTTTTTGGTTACATGTAAGAATACAACCTTTTTTAAAAAAAATTTATACTCCCAAACTTGAATTAGTGTGATCAATTTAAGTTCACTTTTCTAATTTTATTTCTCTTTCATAGTTCCCAATGTGATTTATTATGATTGATTGACTTAATTGTTTTTTTTTCTACCATTTGGTTTTCATGTGTCTTTTGTTGATGTGGTTCTTATACACTTCACAGTTAATGAGGTAGCCTTTAAAATTTTAGGATCCAATGAAGGTGAACTCCACTCAAGGGAATGAGTTTTAGGTATTTGATTTGAATAACCTGCTAATGAAATAGATGGTAGGGCATGCAGGTTGTTGACAAGGTTTTTTGGATGGAGGTGTGGTATCTTAAAAAGTGGCAAATTACTATGTGAGTTGGATGGATGGATTGTTACTAATCTAAAGTGGGTAGGTATAAAAAAACTCAAAAAAGGATGGAAGGGTACATAAAAAGAAAGATTTTGTGTTTTCAAGAATCACCTCTCTAGCTAATTTCTAAATGGACAAGTGTTTTTGAAACCTATGCCTGTTGTAAGTAGATTTTACACACTAATAGTCAAACATGACTGTGAAGTATAAGGGGATAATTACATAATAAAATCACAAGATTAAGTTAAATTTTACCCATTTTAGAGTAACTATTACACACCCTTAATCAAAAGATTATGGATTAGGATAATGAGGTATCTGAGGTAGCTTTTGCACACATAGAGAAAACTATATAAAAAGAAAGCACTTATACACACTTAAAAACATGAGTCAATAAACTTAATTGCTGATAATCAATGTAATTTACTAATCCTAAAATAGCTATTACACATCTAAGACCATCATATCAATCAAGACAAGAAAGAATTCATTGCATTTGTTGCACACTAAGAATTATTAAATCAGACAACCAAAAGAAGATAAGCCTAATTACATAAAAACTAGAGAGAGAATACACAAACACATTTGCTACTAATCAAATTTGATGTTGTTCATGTATATTGAAATTTTTCTCACCCCTCCCGCTAATGGTTAAAATTATTTAAATAGACTTGGGGAAGGGGTTGCCTCATCCCCCAAGTCCATGCAAAATTATTACATATGATAGTCAAAACTTGAGTTCTAACTATTATCAAAACCATATAAGATTCTACTTACATTTATCAGTTTAAGTTAGCCTTTTCAAAATCTATGCAACATGTGCATGTGTAAATAAGGGAAAATTTTTCAATTATAGTTTGAACTACAGGAAAACTAAATATATGCATTTAAATGAAAATACCTTATCTTATAGGTTTCATGAACAACCTGTTAAATATTTTAATTTAACCACTTTTAAATTTAATTTAGACATGTATGAAGGATAAATATCCCTTTACCAATACCTCAAACCCAATGACACTATTTAACAGTGACTAATCTAATCATAATTATGCATTGCAAGTTTCCCCTACCTCTATAGAATAGAACATTCCTTCTTAAAATATTATATAAACTTAGTTAAGAAAGGGATATTATTTATCTAATTTAACTATGAAACCCAAAAGACTAAGTGTTAAAATATCCATGTATTTTATCTATGTGGCAATGCCCATGCTGAACTATCCATTTGATTTTAAAAAGTGACCACTAACATGTGTCCTTACTTCATACTCCCTCAGGCTGAATCAATTTTTCACCATTGATATCCATCTCTAAGCTCATGAAAACATGCCACATGGTAACTTCCTATTGGTTCCAAGACCTTTGAAAAATCTTTGTTGATATCAAACTATTGATCTCACTTGCATAGATCAACGTGATCTATTGATATTATGAATCTAGGATCAAGTGTGAACCATTAATTTATTTTAAAATGATGAGATCATGTCTATTTTTTATCCCCTATTCATTCTTAGTATCCTTGACTTATTGACCCTCGTTCTGCCCATAGGTTATTAGATCTCTATTAAGTACTTCTATGATGGTGACACTTGTCACCATCCCATTTAGTATTGAAAAGCTTTAACTACTTTGATCTTGGCTATGCACTATTATATATTTTTTACATTAGTTAATGTGCACCTTATATCTTAGGTGATTGACTTAATTGACTCCCACAATCATTGACACTTGTCACTTCCTTGAGACTCTATATTTTGTGCATGTGTCACTTGGAATATCCATGGGGGATTTGATTTATTGACTTATTAACCCTGGGGAAAGACCCAGGAACTATTGATCTACCATCTAGGACCCAAAGATGTTACCACTTGGCACTCTTAGGTCACTATGGAGGGTCTCAATTTATGAACTACATCCTACACCATTAGATCTTTGGTACACAAACAAATGCATAAAATTGATCTTTGTTTAGACCTTTTCACTTTAAACCTTTACCACAAGTCATTGATCTCATTTAGGGGTAGTGATATCTCACCATGTGGAGAATTTGCATTAGTCATTAGGTCTTTTGACCTTTTGACCCAAGTGGGAGCCCACATACCATTTGATCCTCAACTTAGGATCCAAGATCTCACCACTTGGTGGTCTATCATTTAACCTATTCTTTTGAAAAATAAAAATATATGAAGTAAGGACTCTGCTAACATAAAAAAAAATTGGATATAATTTTTAGGCTAAAGTTTTTTTAATGTATTAATAAATACATTCAAGACTTTATAATAAGGCTTTAGGCTAAAAGTGTTCCCTAGTAATTTTGACCTTACATAAATTTTGAATCTATTTCAAAAGGACTTTAGGCTAAATAAGTTAGGCATGATTTTAAAAATAAATTAAATTTAATCAATAAGAGACTAAGGGTTAATCAAAATAAAGAGTCAATTCAACATTAAGGTGTAAAACCCTAAGTAGTGTTCACATCAATAAGACCCCATTAAAACTGCAACATGGAAACATAAGAATCAAACATTAGCAACATTCGATGAATTCAAATGAATATTATGTACTAACAGACCCATGTAATCTATATCAACACAAGATATTAAATATTACTTTTCAATTAAGTTTAATGTCTAATTTATAACACAAATTTACAAAATTTTGAATAAGGGTCCTCATTTTCAAAAATGAGGTGTGTTGGGTAAAAAAAATGGAGACTCAGAGGGGAATACTCCTGAGTATTTAAGAACCCAAAAATTTGGTTAACAATACTTAAATCAATCAAAAGTGTGTCACAAAAGAATACTTAAATAAAAAATATGAAATAAAATCCTAAGTTGAATCACACAACATACATACCTTCCAATTTTTTGGATCTATGTGTGTTAGCCATGTGATTCATATAACCCCTATTGTGATGAGTTTTCTAAGGCTTGATGAAGATATAGGTTTCATTCTAGCGTCTATTAAATCTTGAAAATGAGGGAATCTCAAGCATTACTCTGCTACCATCCAGGCATGCATAGCCCTAATAGAGATACCTTAGGATCCTTTTCTTCTCTTTCCATTATTTTATTTTAATCATGATGTGTGGCACATTGATCTTATTTCATCATGTGAGCCTTTTGATTTTATTTTACTCTTTTGAACCCATAAATTCTTTTCTTATTTTATTTTTCTTTTATTCTTGAATGAAAAGAGAAGAGTTGGAACCCTGATGAACTGGTAGAATTATAAGACAAATCATTACCAAAATGTTCTTGCCAGCTACACCTATACCTAGAATTATCATTTACAATAGGTATTTAATGTTATAAGTGAGTTTAATCTAATAAAAAAAGAAAACTTTTTAAATTTTTATGCAGTAGTCTAAGAGAAACTTCCACATGACTAGTAAAAGTATCCAATTATGATAATATTCAGAATGGTTCATGATTACATACCTTTATCTTAAATATTCAAAACATAAATATATGTCCAATCTAAAAACTAGTCCCAAATTACCAAATTAAAAAAATTTACCCTTTCTTTAAGTCACAAGCTTAGTTGGTTGGGATATTTAAATTGGTTACATTCAGAGCAAACACAATTTAGATTGCCAAAAAAACAACTAATCTAAGAAAATGAGAAATTAATCTATGAAAGTAAGAAACTAATCTAAGAAAGTAGAAAGCTCAACTATAAAAGAAAGAAGTTAATCTAAGAAATTAAGAAAATAAACTAATCCTACAACTACATTCATCTATCCCTTGTTACTCAGTAACACTAGTAGATGACACATCCATTAATTAGTTCTTCAAGATCTGTTCATTGACTGGATATGTAAGCTCATTGCATTACAGGTACTTTAGAAGAAATGTATTATTACCCATGATTTTTAAAATTTGATATGGTCCAATCCATATTGGGGAAAACTTATCATGATGTCCTTTCTTCTCATGGGGTTTATCCCAAAGTAGCACTAGATCTAAAATTCTAAATGCTTTGACCTTTTCTCTATTATCAAACTACCTCTTGACCACATTCTAGTGTTTATTGAATGTATATAAGGCCTCAATCCTTGAATATTCCATTTATATTATGCTCATCAATCTTGATTCTATTTCATCACATGGTTCCATGTAGTCCTATATGAACTGATAAGTGGGTAACTTCAATATAATTAGGAATACAAGCCTACATCCATACACCAATAGATAGAGTGAAGCTTTAAGGGCTTGATTATATCTCATTTAGTCTTCCCAAAATTAATACTTCAAAAATTTGTGTCATTCCTTGATCTTGTCTCCTACTGATTTCCTAATTACATCTATCATATTCTTGTTTATTGATTCTACTACCCTATTTCCTTGAGGTAATGGTTAAAAGCTGACCTGATAATAATCTAATTATCATGTGGCCACTCAAATAATTCTATTGATATGAAAGATAATCCATTATTTTAAACCAAAGAGATAGGCATGAAAAATTTGGTTGTTATGTGTTCCTCCAAGAAATGAATCACATCTTATGCTCTATAATTATTTATGGCTATGGCTTCAGTCCATCTAGTGTAGTAGTTAGTAGTAATAAACATGAATTTATGGCTAGCTAAGTAATTTGGTTTGATGATTCCAATGAATTATAAACCCATTAGTAAAATGGACTTCCTTTAACAACTAGTTGTAAAGGCATTACTATATGTACTTCCATTTTGGCTATAGATTGGCATTCATGCCACGTCCTCACATGAGTGTGAACATCCTTGAAAATTGTTGGCTAATAGTATCTAATTATAAAAATATTATGGGCTATTGTATTCTTAGAAAGATGACCACTACCTATTTTATGATGCATGTTTTCTAAAATTTATTTAGCTTTATCTATAGATACACACCTAAGGAAAATGCCTTCATAATTTATTTTATATAGAACTCCCTTCTTAATCATGTTATGAGAAACTTTAAGCCTCAAATCTCTCCTTCATTCTCTGTTAAGTTATGGGGAACAAGTAACTATAACCAAATACTATATGACATTGGTATACCATTTTCCTTTAGATACTTGAGCCTCACATACCTCTTCAATGGTTATGGATGGATCAAGTTTAGTCATGAGCTAAAAAATTCTTTGACTTTCAATAATTTTTATAGGATTGATTTCTATATTGAATTATTGTAATTTCACCATCCATTTGCCTCAATGTTCTCCTAATTCATTCTGTTGTAGGGTGAGCTTAACAATAAGATCAAGCACAATGGTAATGATTTTATTTCCCAAGATGTAATGTCAATATTTATTTTCTACCTCATCAAGGGTGAAAATTTGTTTGTTAGTCATGAAATACCTAAGTTTTTCACCTTTCAAATTTGTGTTCATGAATGCAATTGGATGTTTAGTTTCATCTTTCTTTTGTGTTATTAAATTAACAATTGTATGTTCTAAAGTGAATGAATATAGGTAGAAATATTTCATGAGATCTAAAATAATTATTATTGGAGCCTATGATATTACATCTTTAATGTCCTAGAAGGAGTTTTGAGCTTCAGTTGTCCATTCCATTTTGGAATCATAATTGAGCATGGCATTTAGAGGCCTAATAATCTCTATAAATCTTGAGATAAAATTCCTTATGAATTTAATCTTCATAAATAATGATTTGAGATATTTCTTACTATTTGGTCATGTAATCTTAGAAAGTCCTTGAATTTTATCTGGATCAATGATGATCCCATCCTTGGTGATGATATGCCCTAAGAGCTTGCCTTCAGTGACTCTAAATATACTTTTTTTAGGTTTAGTGAAATACCAAACCTTTTGTATCTCTATAATATGGATTTTAGGTGACTCATGTGATCCTTCATATGCTTTGAAAACATCGTAAGATCATTCATGTAAATGATTAAGCATTTTCATATCAATCCTTTGAAAGCATGATCCATAACACATTAAAAGGTGGCTCCCATGTTTATTAGGCAAAATGGAATCATATTATATGCATAAGCTCCATAATTCATGGTAAATTCAATCTTAATTTTGTCCTTGGATTACATTAGTACTTGATTATAGCCTGAGAATCCATCTAAGAAGGACATCATTTCAAAACCACTTACTATTTGTATCACCTCATCTAGAAAAATAAAGGGATAATTATCCTTTTCATAAGCCTTATTCATATTCCTAAAATCCACACATAACCTTATCTTACTATTCTTCTTTCTTACTGGGACCAAATTGGTCACCTAGGTAAAATGTATAATTAAGAAGATGATTTTTACACTTAACAACTTCTCCACTTCTCTTGGAATGAGTGGCTCTGGCATAAGATGGACTGGTTTATACCTTTATCTAAATGGCTTGTGATTTTTCTTCAAGATAATTGTATGAGTAATGACTTGTGGGTCATATACTTTCAAATCTTCATATTTATAATAAATGACATCCCTATACTAAGTGATTAAGTCCTTCACTCATTATCTCTCTTCTGGGGTGTAGCTAAGACCAATATTAACATAGTGTGGGTTATGTTCATCTCCTAGATTTTATCTTTTGAAGTTTGATTCATTGACCTTGGGCTACCTGAGTTGTTGAACTTGGGGATCTATATCAAATGACATTTCCAAAGAGACCAACCTAGCTGGGATACAATTTTATTTGAGTTGGAGAATACCTTCCCTATCTAATTCTTCTTGAAAGATTTGATCAATATCCTTGTCATCAATAATTTGGGACTCAAATCCCCCTAAATTGGTTATAAACTGAATAATTTGCTAGTCATAATCAAAAACTTGGAAATTTTCTATGTTATTAGGAACAAAGGGATAAGACAAAAATTCAATGGAGAACCTTTCTACCTTATATTCTTGAAGGGGCTCTAGATCAGTAGTGCTAACATCTATGAAATTGATAGCTTGATTTTAATCTTTGGGAAGGGCTACTATATTAAAAGCTTCAAAGATTTCAATCAGGTCCCATGCTCTATGTTTATACCTTTTCAAATAAGATAGCTTATCCTGATATATTTTTTTTTGACTTGGTTGACCACCAACTCTGAGTCACCAAATACTAATATCTATTTTACATTATTCATAAGTGTAAATTCTAATCCTAAAATTAAAGCCTCATAATTAGATCTATTATTTGTGCATGAAAATTACATTATGTATCCTACCAAGAATTTTTTACCTTATAGATGAATCAGCTCAATTCCCATGCCTGATCATTGCTTGGATCTAGCATCATCAAAGTGTGAAGTCCCTAATTTAAAGCCTTCAGGTCCTAGATTTTCTACTTGATTTTGAGTAATAAAAGTATGAATATCCAGTCTAGGAGACTCATACTTTACCTCTTCATTCTAGACATTATAATCTATGATGAGATACTTTATCCTTAGTTCTCTATCATTTATAATTTTATTTACAACTCCTCTCCATGGTATCCATATATGACATAAGTGTATATAAAGATATATGTTGAGTGTTTCGGACCAGTCTCTACTTAGCTTTAGACCATAGCCTTTAGGTATGTCTAACACCAAGATATGCATATCCCTTAGTTTACCAACTACAAGTAGTACTATCTTATCTAATTATGAAACTATCCTCTTTGAAGGGATCGACATCAAACCAAACTCTTGACATATGTAAGTAGGCATGATAGTTTTAAAAGATCTAGAATCAACTAAATAATTATGAATATCCTTACCGAATGCCCTATTAGCTAGAAAAAAGGGTGGAACTTCTAGCTTGATCTTATAGATAACATTGATGTTAGATTATTTTGATTTGTTCATAGTCATCTCCACCATAATATATTTATAGATCAACTCCTTTTTTTTAGTAATTTGAGATAACTCATAAAGAGTTATATTTTTTTGACCTTCTTCATGTCTTTGAAAATGTTGTATCCTCCCATGATAGGTTCCTTCTTAGTTTGAGGCTGATCACTCCCTCTTAGAGGAGGTGGATTATTTTTAGCTTTAGGATTAGGTGGAATTGTAGTAGTATTTGGAGGATTTGATGTCATGAGTGGATGCTTATTCCATATATTGTAGTAACCTTTATGGAATTGATGAAAAGTGTGAACTTCGTCCATGTTGTCCTCTAGCTTATTGTCATCTTCACCTAAAAAGGGAAACTCATGAGTTTCAAAGAACACAAAAGTGCTTAAAGGGATAGATTATAGATGATGTTTATGTATATTATGCATCTGGTCTTGCCTAACCACCTCTCTTTCAAATATTTCAAATGCTACATAAAATGAAACATAGTTTAGCTCACCATGCTTAGAAGTATTATGAATTCTGCACCAATTAGGAAGAGTTATTTCTATCATGTTGATCTCTAAGAGCTTACTAGGCTAATCCATATTGTTCATAGGCCTATTGAATGGCATATTATACCTTTTAAATGTATGATTATGATTTCCATTTAGAGCATTATAATTATCCATCTTCCTTTGCATGCCTAGGAAGTCTTTACTTAATTTTTAGACCATCTTCTAAATAGCCTTGAGTTCTACCTTCATAAAGTCAATGCCTTGTAGAATAGTATAAGGAGACATAGTCAATTGTTTATTCTTTTCGTAATTATTTCCTTACATGTGATTGTTCAAGAATCCATAGTTTGGTTTCATTGTTTGTTTCATGGGAGGTAACGTATATATTTGGTTCTGATTGAATGTCAGGACATACTACCTTGCATATGGAAATAGATTCAATCTGGGAAAGTTGTTGTGGATGTTTTACATAGTGGTAACTTGAGGATTGAGCTATTTATCAGTATTAATGGCTTATTTGAATGCCTATGCTAAATTATTAACAAAACATCTCTCCTTAGGAACACCATAATAATTGTATCCAGTGTGTTCTTAATGCTTCCTCTAGCTTATAGTCTAGAGTTAAAAAAATTTACATGTTTTGAAATATCATATTGAAATCATGGATAGGCTCATTAGGCTCTCTCTTCATATGCATGAAAATATGGTATATTATGTTGGGACTAATAACCTATCTAAATTGTGCAAGAAAAGTAACTTGACACTCATCTGAAGAAGTGATGGAGTTATCCATTAGATTTAAATACCAATCATAAGTAGTATCCATTAATATAAAAGGGAATAATCTACATGCAGCATATTTATAAAAAAAACCATTAATCTCATAGTAGCTTTGAAATATTTGATAAGTTCTTTCATTGTTCTTGCTCTTATAGGAGAAAAAGATGGCAAATATTTTTTAAGATTCCTAGGTAAATCATTCACATATCCTAGGATAAAAATAGTAGATACAACTAACAAAGGTTATTTATCCATTAACTGATTAAAAGGTAAAGGGTTCCTTATGGGTAAAGGGTTCCCAATTGGAGGAGGTAGATTGTTATAAATTAGGGTTGTTGGCATATTTCTAAGTATCCTATGATTTGACAAGGGTGAGACTAGAAAATCAACTTGGGAATTAGATATGGTCACTCTCCTAGGTGACTCCAGTGTAACTCTATGTAAAGATTAACTACTATTATTAGAGGTTCATACCCCCCTTCTAATGCTAGTGAAACTATTAATGCATTTTGTACACATATCATAGTCAATAAGGTAACCTCCAATGTTTGAGGATCTTAATGGATGTAAACTCCACTCCAAAGTATGATTTGTAGGTATGTATTCTGAACAAATTGTTGATGGAATAACTGGTAGGGCATGTAAGTTGTTGATAATGTTTATTTTATGGAGGTGTGGTCTCTTAGAAAGTGGTTAATTTATACATGAGTTGGATGGATGGATGGTTACTAATATAAAGTGGGTAGGTATCAAAACAAACTCAAAAAAGGAGGGAAGGTTAATGTAGAAAAGAAGATTTTGTGGTTTTAGGAATCACCTATCTAGCTAATTTCTAAATGGACAAGTGTTTTCGAAACCTATATTTATTGCAAGCAATTTTTGCACACTAAAATCTAGACATGGCTTAAAAGTCTAAGGGGATACTGATATAAGAAAATCACAAGCCTCATTAAAAGGTTTACCCTTTTCTAGAATCTATTACATAGCCTTAATCAGGAGATTATAACTTAAGTTAATGATGTATCTAAGGTATATTTTGCAAATACATAGAAAACTATATCAAAACAAATCACTTTGACACACTTAATAACATGAATCAATCAACTTAATTGCCAATAATAATGTAATTTACTAATCCTTCAATAGTTATTATACATCTAAGACTAGAATATCAATCAAGATAAGAAGTAATTAATCATAGCTTTTACATACTAAGAATTAGTTAATCACAGAAACAAAAGAAGATAAGCCTAATTATGCAAAAATTGGAGAGAGAATACACAAACACATTTTATAACCATCAAATTTGATGTTTCTCCTATATTTTGAAAATTTTCTCACCCATTTAATTAGTGGATTATAATTGTTTAAATAGGCTTGGGGAAGGGGTTGCCTCATCCTCCAAGTCCATGCAAAGTTATTACATTTTATAGTCCAAACTTGAGTTCTAACTGTGGTTAAAATTGTATAAGATTCTACTTAAAGTTATCAATTTAAAATAGCCTTTAAAAAAGATATGCAACATGTGAATTTGTAAAGAAGCAAAACTTTTACAATTATAACTTGAATTGCATGAAAACCAAATATATGCATTTAAATGACAATACCTTCTCTTATAGGTTGTGAGAATAACCTGTCAGATATTTTAAGTTAGCCACTTTCAAATGGAATTTAGACACATATGAAGGACAAGTATCCCTTTACCAATACCTCATAACCAATGACATTATTTAAATATGACTAATCTAATCATAACTATGCATTGCATGTTGTCCATACCTTTATAGAATAAAATATTCCTTATAAAAATGTTATACAAACTTAATTAATAAAGGAATATTTGTTATCTAATTTACCTATGAAACCCAAAGGCCTAAGTGTCAAAAGATCCATGTATTCTATCTATGTGGTAATGCTCATGCTGAACTATCCATTTGATTTAAAAAAGTGACTAATGATACGTGTCCTTACTTCATGCTCCCTTAGGCTAGATCAATTTTGCACCATTGATATTCATCTTCAAGCTCATGAAAACATGTCATGTGGCATCCTCATATTAGTTCCAAGACTTTTGAAAAGTTTATGTTGATCTTAGACCATTGGTCCCACTTGCATGAATCAATGTGGTTCATTAATATTATGAATATAAGATTAAGCATGAACCATTGATTTACTATAAATTACCAAAATATTTCCATCTATCGATCCCTTATTTATTCTCAGTATCTTTTACCTATTGACCCTACTTATACTCATGGGTTATTAGATCTCTATTAAGTGATCTTGTGATGGTGACACTTGTCACCACCACATTCACTTTTGAGAATCCTTCACTGATTTAATATTGATTATGCACCATTAGATCTTAGGTACATGAGTTAACATGCACCATAGATCTTAAGTGTTTAACGTAATTGACTCCTATAATCTTTAACACTTGTCACTTCCTTGGGACTCTATGCTCTATGTTTGTGTCACTTGGCAGCTCCATGGGGGCTTTGGTTTATTAACTTGTCAATCCTATGGAAGGGCCTACAAATTATTGATATACCATTTGAGCTCCTAATATATTACCACTTGTCACTCTCAAGTCAATCCACAAGGTCTCAAATTATGAATTACACCCCACACTGTTAGATCTTTAGTATGTGAATAAATTCATACCATCAATATTAATTTTCCCCTTTTGACATCAGACCTTTACTATGGGTCCTTTATATCCTTTTGGGGTAGAGATATCTTTCCACATAGATCATTTGTATTAGTCATTATGTATTTTGACCTTTTGACCTAGGGTGAGAGCCCGCATACCATTTGATCCTCGACTTAGGCTCTGAGATCTTTCCACTTGGTGGTGTGTCATTCAACCTATTCCTAAGAATAATAAAACATATGAAGGGATAAAATAACATAAATAAACTTGGATAAGTTTTTTAGCCTAAAGTTTTTATTGTATTAATAAATACATTTAAGACTTTAGAATAAGGCTTTAGGCTAAAAGTGTTCCTTAGTAATTTGGAACCTACACTAATTTTGAATCTATTTCAAAAGGAATTTAGGTGAAACAAATTAGGCATGATTTTAAACATAAATTCAATTTAATTAGTAAAATACCAAGGGTTAATTAAAGTAAAGAGTTAATTTCGCATTAAGGTGAAAACCCCTTGGTATTTTTCACATCAATGAGACCCCATTAAACCTACAACATGGAAACATAAGAATAAAATGTCAGAAAAATTAGATGAAGTCAAATGAAGATCATGTGCTAATAGACCCATGTAAACTAGATCAAGACAATATAGTCAATACGAGTTCCTGATTAAGTTGAATGTCTAATTTATAACACATATTTTTAGAATTTTAAACAAGTGTCCTTATTTTTAGAAATGGGGTGTGTTTGATACAAAATATTCCATTTTATTACATTATTTTTATACTTCCCAATGTGATAGAATGTGATTTTAATTGTTTTAATTTGGTGTAAATATTATTCATGGTTTACAAACATTTTATTATCTTTTTTACCATCTTTGGTTTATTATACTTAGTCATCTTTTGTTATTACACATTTACCATCATGATATAATGTCTATTACATTTTTTTGTGATTAATTGTACTTTTCCAAGTAATTTTTTTCCTTTTTTTAACCATGCATGTGTATCACATAATGCTATAAAAGAAAACACTCCACATATATTTCTCATAACATATGCAAAAAAATAAAAATACATGTGATATAGATAAATATATCCATCCATAAAAAAATACAACCAAATACAACTCATGAGATTAAATCCAACTTTAAAAATCAATATATATATATATATATATATATATATATATATATATATATCATGTGTTTTATATAATACAATGGTACAAAATACAAAATACAAAATACATAGTTTTAACTCTATAGTTGGGCTCCATCATGAGCATATGGCCTAGACACACTAACCATAGATACCTAGCGATGTCCCTTCTACATGGTACATTATAATGAGTCAATATAGGATGTTAGTACTACTACCTATCCATATAAGTTGGCAAATTGGGCCTATACCTATCCAAACTAGACTATGTTAGCCATGTGTGTTATTCTATCTTGATCCAAGGTCTATCAGGCTTGTGCCTCTCACACGCCCACCCCTATTGGTGTTTAAAATCCATCCCCATGTGTTTTTAACTACCTTGTGGTCTCTCACACTAGTATAAACTAGCCTACCTAAGCTGGGGTAGATAGTACCACATGATCATCAAGTACAGTGGGGTCGAATAGTGTTAATACCCCATCTAAAATGTCATTGTGCACAACTATGACCAGGGATCCCCATTTAACCTCATTTATTGTAAGATATATAGAATAAAAACTAGATAAACATTAGATCACACACATGCACACATACATAAATATATATATCAAAATTTATCTATCTACTATAATCACATGTAACTAGTATTATATATCAAAACTGAAAATTATAATATTTCTCACCAGTCCTAACATCACCAACCACCATCTCCCCATCTAATCTCCCATTGAGAATGGTATCTCCATCACTCATCCCCAAATCACCTCCTCTATTTATCACCTCTCCACCAATGAAAATCCTAGGGTCACCACTCATGCACATCATGAGCCTCTCCTAAGAGATGCATCTATCAATTAGTTCTATCTTGAACTAACTACTAGGTCATCCTATGTGACTAACCTTGCCTATTACTATTCTCATTTATGTTACCTATATCAAATTTGTGGTCAAGGTAGTAATTCTTTTCTTGATGTGGTACCTATTATACCCCTACATAAACATCCATGTCATTTTCTCCTCTAACTGCCTACTATTGTGTTAGATTAGTCCATGATCTCACATGCCATGACTTGATCACTAGTATCTCAACTAGTGTTCCTCCTCTTCCTCTCCCATTTAAATCTATAGCATGCCATGAAAAAAAAGTAAGCACTAATAGAGTATCCATAGGGTGTAGGAGTCCAAACTTCCCTGACAAGTGTGCCAGAGTTGCCTAAGTGGGATAAATAATAGCAATGCGTATACCATTGACACATGATATCCCCCCATGTGATCATATATAATGATTTCACATGGGGAAAAAACCATTTTAAATAAACCTACCATAATCTAGTTACCTAAGGTAGCCTATCATTAACCAAATAGGGTAATCCAATTGGTCAATACATCGAGAACCTCTCATATATCCATGCACTTAATAACACCACTGGTTCTATGGTCTTATATCCTCTTGACAACATCCCATACATAGCATACATGTGTTAGACCCATATAATATAACCAAAATCATATAAAACCCATTGATTCAAAATGGAGTGGCACAAGGATATTGTATATAGAAATACCTTGCCATCTAATTATCACATAACACTCATATTGTTGTAAGTCTAATCATAGCCTTTTGGATGTCCAAAATATGAGTGATATAAAAATTAAATCGACTAACCCACAAACTTGTGTATATATTATCTAAGTGCATCATCCACCTAGATAGTTTTTGTCTCTCCTTAAGATAATCCAAGGTCCTTGTGATCACTAGTGTCCCTCTTATCAATAGACCAAAAAATTCCTGAACATCCTCCAATGTGATACCCACCTCTATGATATCCCCATCCACCACCCATTGATAAGTGCTAGTCAATTATTCCCATTATTTAAGGAACATGATAATGAGATTAACACTCAATGGGATGTGCCTCATCTCCATAATACCTCCTAGTTCTAATGTAACTAGTCTCTATCTATCCACATCTATCAACTACTCCAGTAGATCTAGTAGTCATAACACATTGATTAGTTATCAATATCTCTCACATCTCGACAAAATATCAAAAAAAAAATATGTATTAGATCTCCATGCCATTAATAATCAAAATAAATTATTAAAATGTCATAAAACTCAACTGTTTTGATTTAATTGTACTATAGAATTAGCCTATTCAATACTAAATTGGCCTTATACTTCATTTAGGACACTAAATCAACCATATCAAATTTTTTCTAAATCAACCACATTTTTACTTTGTAGTACTACATTGGCCATATAAAAACAACTAGGTTATCCAACTACTATGTTATTGGACCCCTCTTTTAAGCAAATAAATCTAGTTACTACTATGCAGTCAGCCTTTTTGTTCACCCTCACCTTACAAACAAAGTTGAATTGGTAAAATTTGTTCATCCAAAGAAGTGACTTTTTGACCAATTACCATGAATGCCTTGGGCATTTATTAGTCTGAATCCTTCCCACCCAATACCCTTTTTAAACCTAGTGTCCCTAAAAATTTCATAGGTTCCATTATGGTACCTATATTTTTACTACTAGTTAATTTTCTACATTAACTCAATTTCAAATAAAAATATTCCAAAAAGTTGAAATTTCTAGTTGCTTACCTATGCTGCACTCGTTACGACTACTATGCATCCTCCCCATCTCATCTATAATCTCCTCACCATAATGGATCTATAGTATTTGATTAGGTTTATTATATCTCTATTTTCTTAGATAGTAAAAATGACATATGAATAATTTTTCACCCTATTTATATTTAATTTAAAAAAATTATTTACACTTCAAATATTTATCATCAGATTTATTATTTTGATCATATATTTATCTCTAATAATTATTTTTCTAAACCATAAAATGTTCTATAATCTTGAAATCATAGAGAATATTTTCACCTATTTTATTTTTATGTTGAAAACTCGTTGATTTTTCACTCTTTTTTGCTAACTTCCACAGGTTCACTTATTGCTCCCTACATTGGATACCTTGACATTTATTGCATCTCATTATTTATCTACATCACTAAGGTAAGAAAAAGTATTTTTTTCCAATTATATACTTTCATTTATCTTATTTACTCCTTACTAAACTTTATTCAACTTCAGCATTATGTTTTTCTACATTATTTTCTCAATCATCATCTCATGTTGCAACTATGTGACATGTGAGGAGCTTCAAGTGGTATATATGTATACACATAATTGTTGGAGGTTCTAGGTTTCACCCAAGCTAAGGAGAGGAGTGTTCAAGTCCAAAATGTAGACCTATTACAACATGGGAATGACCTTAGGTTGTGAGTTACCAAATTGCATGTCAAACCTCTAGATTTTAAGGGGCTAGTTCCCCTAATTTGATCATTTCAATGTTATTTATAAGATATAAATTCTATTTGGGATGAAAATGGAAGAGGGATTACATGAATGAAACCAAATCTAAAATGTGTTGATGCACTATGATAACAATTCCATCCAATCTCTAAGATTGAACTCTTCATCATACTAATGGACCATGAACAAAGCTAACACACTGCCATCAATGCATTCTAAGAAAAAATGTTTTAGCTAGAGTTTATTTTGATTGATTTGAGCAAGAGTGTAATGAGGATAAGGCCTGGTTTAAAATCACTTACAACCAAACATCCACTTTAAACATGAGACATCAAGGAAAGTTTGTTAGCACTTAGGTGGAACTTAGACCTACAAAATGGAAGATTCAACAACTTTTGCATATCAAGACAAGTATAAAAAACTAAATACATGATTGATAAATAGATGCAAATGTTTTGCTCATCATTCTAAGAGGTGAATGAGTACATGTACTAGGAGAATCTCCTCATACCATCCTAAGGGATACAAACTAATGAAAAAAGCCTTGAATATATAAAAGAGATGAGAAGAGAAGGGGAATATAACATATAATATTGGATAAGGGATCATTAATGATCAACTCCACTCAAAATAGCAATTATAATAGATACATAAAACTCCTTCAATCTTCCCAAACATTGATGTTACTTAATTGTTCATTTTAACATAGAAATGTGAGTAGTAGAGGCTAAGTCAGATTTAATTATCATTTTCAAAGGGTTGACCCTACTCAAAATATCCAATAATTCTTCTCAATTTTGGTTACAATCATGATTTATTCCACCATAATCATGTAACATCCCACTCTCCTCTAAAGCAAATTAATAAAGCTAATGAAATTATCTTATCTCTCTATTATAGCTATGAAATGTTCATTGAATACCATTCAAGGGATAATTATCAATGTAACATACTTACATTACATAATTCTATTAGTATTTTAACACCAATTGAGATATCCTTATTGATCACATAGGCCAATTAGACCTATTTGGACTAATTACCTAAGTGTTGATGTATTATCATCTATGAAACCTGAAAAAGAGCTTAAAAACTTATGTATGGGGATTCATGCCTAATTAAATACATCAAACCATGATATAGGCTTGGAAATGAATGAGGAACTTGAAACTCCACATTTCCAAGTTGATTGATTCACCTTCCTCATGCATTGGCAAACTGATAATTGTTAATGTACTTTCAAAGAATCTTCTAGGTGAAATATTAGTTATGTTATTCTTTGAGAGGTTTGATTAAGTCCAAAGTAAATTAATCTAATTATTGGAATCTTTAATCATATAAAATGTGAAATTGGATGACTTAGGCATGGATAATAGCACCCAACCTATATAATCTCTTTCTTGCTCACTCAACACTTCTTAGATAGACTTTCATTGATTCCCAGTCACCCATAGCTTCTCAAACTTAGATTTTGGAGACCCAAGAAACACTCTTTGACCTAGATCCATCCCCATAGGGCTCATCCTCCTTGTAAAATATCATCCAATTTAGATAGGAGTGATAGAATTTAGGAGTGTCATATTTTTAGCACTATTGTCCAAGTTCATTTTCACCTCTAACAATCAGATTCTCCCAATTCTTTATCTTTTCCCTTATCAGCCTAATATAAGCTAATCTAACCCATGATCATTAGTTTCCATATAAAAAGCTATTAAATGTCCATTTAGAAGTGTTTTTACTCATTCATAATAAAGTATCAAGAATAAAAACAAGTACACTCAAGCACTCTTCCATATTCTTTGCATATAGCCTTCCAAGACCAATTCAATCCTATTCAAGCATTCATACCATTCTCTAGTCATCCAAAGTACATTATAGTTTTGCATCTAGTTACATACATACCATAATTACAAGAAATTAAAATGGGAGAACTATATTAGCTTGATCTCTCTTTGGAGTATTGGTATGTAGGCAATGTGCCCACATACGAGGTATGAAGTTCATCTAGTGTATCTTTTACACACTAACCCATTCTCTCTTTCCCAAGTTTGCTATAAAATTTTATGTACCAAGAACTCCTAAGGGTTTGAAATATTTAATTAGATAAATATTTATCTCTACATGTAATTAGGCTTCAATATTTCACTACTAGGGTGTTACAAGCCTATCAAGTAAAACCCAAAAAAACTAGACCACCAAGACAATAGTGCCAGAAGTGGACAATAGATCCAAAAAGGGACAATAACTCTTAAAAGTGGACTATAGTGCCAAGTATCAAGGTGTCATAAGTTTGGTACTCCTATCCAATCCAAAAACAATGTTCTGAGTCCTATTTGCAATAGTTTGTTATCCCTGCATAGTAATTTCCATATCCTGATTCATCTA
Organism: Torreya grandis; assembly: GCA_037957365.1. NCBI lineage: Eukaryota > Viridiplantae > Streptophyta > Pinopsida > Cupressales > Taxaceae > Torreya > Torreya grandis. Next base: position 4,797,171 of record JARHVA010000466.1, read on the forward strand.
TTTCATCCCAAAATAAGCTATGTTTGATTTATTTACACTTCTTAAATTTTTTAGAAAAGGTATAATACATATATATTTACAAAAATTAGTAAGATGATTCATACACATTTATTTACTAATTTTCATTTACTCAGACCTTTATTTTCTTAGGAATTAAACACCTAATTACCAAAAAGAATAAAACATTTGGTAAATATGACTTAATTTGAATTTCCACACAAAAACCCTAGAAACCCTAGGGCTAATTATTTTTTATTTTTGCATTTTTTTCTTGATTTTTATTGAATTTTAAAAAAACTACAAATTAATTTAAATATTTTTAATAAATTCACAAAAACCCTAGTTTGCACATACTAGGTCCTATTTACATACAAACACTTTCAAACCACTAGGAAAAATATATTGCTAATTTTAGAAATATTTTGAGTTTTTTTCTAATTTTTTCAAACTAAATTATACAAATTCATAAAAAAAAATTAAAATTATTATACTAATTTTGAAAAAAAATCTGTTTAAACCCTAGTTTGTGCATAATAGGTCCTATTTGCATACAAACACTTTCAAACCACTAGGAAAAATATACTATTAATTTTATAAATATTTTAATATTTTTCATCAATTTTTTAGAATTAAAACTACAAATTTTCTATAAAATTTTCAAATTACTACACTAATTTTAGAAAAAATTATTCAAAACCCTAGTTGCATCAAATACATTCTCAGGTATTTTCTAGTACTTTATGCATGATTTTATAAAAAAATGGTTGCATATTTAAATAAAAAAATCAATTTTAAATTAAAAAGTTCATATTATTTTACAAAATCCCTAGTTATATATACTATCTCCTTGCTTTTGAGGTATCACCTTACATGTTTGACAACTCAATATCCTTTTTATGCAAATCTCAAGTCCCTATGTTTTTTGGACTTTGTGTTTGTTATTTTTAGTACTTTCCATTTCTAGAATATTACCTATTAAAACATATTAAAAAACATTTAAATACATTTTAAATTTTTTTCCTACTTTATCTATGGCCCAATATACCAGTTTTGATGAAACTGATAAAAGAGAACTTCAAGAAATCTTAACCAAACATCTAGATATACAAGATGACATGCTTATAATTTTATAATAAAAAAAAATAACCAATGGGAAATATTCTCAAGACACAGAGAATTTAGTTGTAAATAACACTATAGGGGGCAACTATGTCTCAATAACCCCCTATAGCAGCCCAACCTTCTTCTATGCCACTAAATATAGCTAGTACATCCCTATCTCCTAATGTAACATCCCTTGTGCAAGAAATAAGATATATTTAATCCAAAGTGAAACATCTTGAGTAGGGTACCACTAGACCTACACATGCATTAGATTCTTTTGCACTTTTGCATACACCATCGGCACATCACATTACTTATACACCCTTACCATAAGGATTTGTTCAACCTAAGCTTACTCTTTATGATGGAAAGGATAATCCAGAGACACATTTGAGATCCTTTAAATAAACATGTTTGGTTTATATACCCAATGTTTGGCTACTTACCAAACTCCTTCCATGAAGTCTAAAGGATTATAATCTACAATGGTTTTATAGTCTACTGAATCAGTCGATGACAACATTCAATCCTTTAGCAAACATGTTCCTAGCAATTTTAGTATCAATGTTAGTGATAAGGCCTCATATGAGTAGATTTCACAATAGAAACAAAGGCCAAATGAGCCTCTCACATATTATGTTCTTAGATATAAGACTATTATGGCTAAGTTAACTAGCCCCATGGCCGATCAAGAGCTACATGACATATTTAAATAGAGCCTTCTACCAGAACTACATGAGTCCATGATGTTCAAAATATTCTCTTATTTCATGGAATTGTGGCATACACTTAAGGGAAGAGAAGTCAAGTTAATCTCAATGGGAAAACTCAAGTATTCAAGTACTCTAGACACAACAAACAAGAGTAATATCAAAATCCCATATAAGGTCAAAATTAGTGACAACAAGAATCATAATCAACTAACAGTCAATGTAGCTTCCGATTCCCCTTAGTATGTGGTTTTATCAGCACCTCCTCAATATGTATTTACTAATTTACCAGTTTCTTTATCTAGAATTCTACAATAGTTATTAGAATGCAACATTTTAAATCTCCCACCTATTTGAGAAGTAGATCCAACAAAGCCTCTTCCACAGGGATATGATCAACATGTATTTTTTAATTTTCACAAGGCACCAAGCCACACAACAAATAGATGTATCAATTTGTGACATAAGATACGGGGTTTGATTGATGACAAACTACTCGATTTGGGAAATTTAGTTAAACCTCCAAAAACAAAGCCAACACAAGATAAAGCTTTGAAAATATTTTTAGATCCATTTAGGCAACATTCAAAATAAGAGAAAGAGGGCACATTAGGTGTTCATCATACATACCATACATATCCTCCACCAATTACATACCAAGCATCTTTAGTTGAGGCACATCCTTTGAGGGGTGTGATAGGTATGTATGAGTCTAGAGTTCCATCTAGGCCTTTGATATCCTTTTTAGATCAAGATATTATGGAGGATGATATAGTTTAAAAATGCATTTTTTATCAGAGCACAGATGCATAATAAGTCTCTTCATAGTGTACTCATTGACAATGGTTTCAATCTTAATATGTTCACTTTCACACTACTACAACATTTAGGTTATTTAGAATTGGATATCACTCCAACTGATATAGTTACTAATGGTTTTAGTGGGCATATTTAGAGTTCATTGGGTAAGATAGTACTTATATTATAGGTTGGTCTTACACATGTGGCTACACTATTCATTATAGTTCTTAGCACAGGATTTTTTGACAACTACTTGGTCAACCATGGATTCAAAAAATCAAGGTAGTACCTTCTAAATTTCAAAAATGCATGAAGTTCATTCACACTAATCAGGTTATTATAGTCAAAAGAGTTCCATATGAGTCACCACTCCCCACTTTAGAGCCATCTACCAGCTTCCAGGTACTAGATCTAGTTCTTCCATTAGTTTTAGCTTCTCTTATAGATTTTGTTCTAGTTCCACTTAAATATCAACCATAGTTACAGAACCCATCACTAGTACAGAGGGTTCATACACGCCCAATATTTTTAGGATTATAGATAGATTCTAGCTACAGTATTCACACCTAGAGTAGTTACATTGTAGTCTCATATAACTACATAGAGATAACCTATCTAAAAATCTTCTTCTCCTAATTTTAGATGGGTCCCAAATATACCTAAACTAATATCCACTTCTTAGAGTCAATGGGGGACCCCACATTTGGCTTCCACTTCCAAGATTTCAAAGTAGTTACAATGTATATAGATTTTAGTTACCTAATATTAGACGCTCCATCATACCTCATGATCATACACAATTCCATTATTTGACATAGGACACCATGACAAGGAATCTCGTTCAAGACTCAGCGGTTAGTATCACTACTTTCTAGCATTGATTTTACATAAACTTTCCTGCTTGATTGTACATAGTTCAAATATCTTTAAAAATATAAAAAATAATACAAAATATCAATAATACCAATTTTTTTTTGATTGTATGCATCATTCATGATCTAAATTACTACTATCATGATATGACTTACATTTGTTGTTTTATGCATTGTATGTCAATTTTTCTACATTACTATGCTTTAATTGATCTTCTTTGAGTGTGTGTAATGATATCCAACTACTTGATTGCTTCATTCAACCCATATAGGGGGAATTTTTACTTATACATTTGAGACATATATTGTTATACATACCCACTAGGGGAATATTCTACATTCTTACACCATTCAGGTTATGTCATTCCTACACTACACACTCTATGTTATCATGTTGATGTACATTACTTCATAGCTTACACAAAATACTATATCAACATTGTACTATTATCTAACACTTGTGTATTTATTAAGCATATACTTAGTATTATACTAAACATGTTCTTCATACTCTCACATTTGATTTGATTAGTTAGATGTGCTTGTATCCTTCCAGTTACTACATGTTTTCTTTGGTTTCTTAGTATAGCTTCTTTGATGGTATTTTTCCATTCCAAATTATTTCCTATTTATGGATTTGGACATTTTATAATGTCCTTTTATTCTTTTTCATGTGTGTGATTTAGTACATTTTCTGATGTCCTTTGTTTATAATCCTTTATGTGTCTATGGCTTGTGTGCTAATTTTGCTTATTTCACTTGTATGTGTATGAGACATTTAAGCATGCCTCCCATGCTTATTTCTAGTTTGATTGACATATACCCATGCCCCTTATTTGCATGACCACTTGGCCCATCTAATATGCTTCTTGATTCTTTCTTGTTGCTTATTTTATAATTTCTTGTCAAATGTGTGCAATGCCATGATCCATATCATGCATTTTATTTTCTTTCTTGGATGCCATGATGGACATCATGCTCCATCCCTCCAACTAAAAACTAACAATTAACATTTCTAGTCTAGTTAGGTATCATACACATGCTTTCACATTGTTATATCTATATAGGCATACCCTTGTTTATCTAATAATCTCTTAGTACAAACATTGCTATATCTTGAAACATATTGTCAAACATAAAATGATATATCATTTATATTTTCAGAATTAACACACTTGTAGGACTCTTTTCTTCTAAGGGCAGTCATTGTAGGTTCATCATTCCTACCCTCAAAAGAGGGGATATATAATAGGGGATTTGTCATAGAGATAAAAGATATTAGTAATCAAAATAGTGTCATTCAAAATAGTCAACACAAAATCCAAATGTCAAACTAGTTAAATCAAAGTAGAAAAATAGGAACAGTCTCAAATCAACAGTCACTTTTCACACCAGATAGTAGGATAAAAAATGGATAGTAGCACCAAAAATGGGATATTAGTTATAAAAATAGGGGTCTCTATATATTGTCACTCCTATCTAGGCAAGAAAACACTCAAGGTTTCTAGAAATAGGCAAAAAGTTTAGTTCAAAGATAGTTTTTGCACTTCCAGATCAGGTAGGTTCAACATTTTTAGTACAATTTTATTAGATACAAAGGGTTATCATGCATGGCATAATGGTTCTCACTTTAAATTTAGATCGGGTAGTTGGCATAACTTTCAGATCAAACTCCATGTTCTAGACATCAATGATTGGGGGAAATATGTGCAACAAATGTATCTTCTTTTATTTTTGAGTTTAGTTTATTCTAGGCATTCTTAATAGTTAAATGCCTTACTCCATTTTTAGGTGGTTGGAATCACATTTAAGTTAAAATTTCATACAATTTTATCATTATGAGTACTTGAGTTGTATTTCATATAAGCCTAGTACATTAGTTTTGGAGTGGCTTTCATACAAGCCTAATCTCCATCTTTTGAAATGGCTAAGAGTGGCCTAGTTTCTAGCACACATTCAACTATCCACACCACAGTGTCAGATTTATAGAACATTCATGGGATCCACAATCCATCTCATATGACATTTAATATATACTAATATCACTTCATATCTTCATTTTATGGGGCAATGATGGACCCAAATGGCTAGTCTTTGTATTCGTGAGCCACCTATTTAGAGGGATTGGACACATAGTCCAGACATCGGTTAGCACACGCATGATTCATTAACTCCACTTAGTTGGTGATGATAAATCCAAAAGGATATCATTTACATTCTTGAGCCACATTTTAGGGAATCAATAGCTTTACTTTATTCATGATATTACTCTTGACTTATCACATACTAAACACAATCTAGCATCACAACAAGTTTTGTAGTAGTTTGCATACCTGATGAAGTGTATTCATTCCTCTCTTTTCCTCTACTTAGCTTTAGTATATTTTTATTTTAGATATATTTATATAGTAATAACCAATTTATTTCAAATTTTTATTTACAAATTCACATATCACAACATGTTCTCTCTATGCACATCTATCATCACACAACTTCATGACATTTTCCCTTACAGGTAAGTTCAAGTATACTTTTTATTTTTACTTTATCTTAGTATTTTGATTTGATGCATCAATAGAATAAAGAGGGGGGAAAATATAATCATATAAAATGAAAAATTGGATGACTTAGGCATGGATAATAACACCCAACCTATAGGCCCTCTTTCTTACTCACTCAACCCTTCTCGACTAAACTTTCACCGATTCCTAGTCACCCGTAGCTTCTTAAACTTAGCTTTTGGAGACCCAAGAAACACTCTTTAACCCAGATCTATCCCCATAGGGCTCATCCTCCTTGGATAATAGTGCCCAATTTGGACAAGAGCACTAGAATTTAGGGGTATCTTATTTTTGACACTATTATCCAAGTTAATTTTCACCTCTAATGTTCAAATTCTCCCAATTCCATATATTTTTCTCTATTAGCCTAATACAAGCTCATCTAACCCAAGATCATTAGTTTCCCTATAAAAGGAAATATAATGTCCATTTAGAAGGGTTGGTACTCATTCATAGGAAAATATCAATAATATAAGTAGGTACACTCAATCACTCTTCCCTATTCTTTGCATATATCCTTCTAATACCATTTCAAGACTATTCAAGCATTCATAACAGTCTCTAGTCATCTAGATTACATTCTAGTTTCACATCTAGTTACATACATCACACAATTACACCAAGCACTTCAAATGGGAGAACTACATTAGCTTTATCCCTATTTGGAGCATTGGTATGTAGGAAACATTCTTACACATGGGGTGTGAAGTGCATCTAATGTATCATTTACATACTAACCCCTTCTCTCTTTCCCAAGTTTTCTATATAATTTTAAGTACCAAGAGCTCCTAAGGGTTTGGAAGATTGAATCAGACATGTAGTGAGATCCACATGGAATCAAGCTTTGATCTTTCAATACTAGGGTGTTATAGGCCTGATGAGAAAAATAGAGAATAAATAGACCACTAGGACAAAAACACTAAAAGTGGAAAACATCTCTAAAAAGGGACAATAGCTATGAAAAGTAGACTAAAATAGAAAGTAGTAGGGTGTCCTAAGTTTGGTGCTCCTATCCAATCTAGAAACAAATTTATAGGTCTTGTTTGAAATCATCTTCTATCTTGACGCAAAAGTTTATAGATCTTGAATCATCCATTTCAACCTAGAACAAATTAATTTTGATTTCTTCACACTTCTTACTATTTATAGAAAATGTAGAATACATATCTATGTACACAAATTAGTAGGATAATTAAGACACATTTATTTACTAGTTTAAATTTACTCATAAGTTTATTTTCTTAGGAATTAAACACCTAATTCCCAAAAAGAATAAAATAGAATCACTCTATATAATAAAAGACCATTATTTTTACTCAAAACCCTAAAAATATTCATATTTACAAGAATTTTATAGCATGTCTATAAAATAAGGTACTATGGGTGGGGTAATTTATGAATTATCTTGACCTTCCCTAAGATTACCAAGTCATTTTAAGGTGCTAGAATGATAAAACACCAAGTTTTCTGAAACTGGGTTTGCCTAGGGTTGTAAGGAGGTTTAAGAGTGCTTAGGAGTCTTAAAGATAGTTCATGACGTAAAAATGTCAAAGTGTGGAAAAAATGGAATGAATATCTAGGGTATTGACATAATCACCTTCCATTAATGGGTCAAGTTCCCATGTGAAGGGTGGATAAAGATATAAACATTAGAAAATGACCTTAGGGTAGTTTGTAAGTTATTTTTGAGTGCTTAACTTATTAAAATTACTTAATAAATATATGAGACTAATTACAATAAATATTTCATGGATATTTAATCCATAGGGATAATTAAAATTATATAGGAGACTTGGCTTTGAGTACACATGTGGTGGATTAGGTGAGCACTTGAAGATGGCTTCCAAAATGCCTATGTGCAAATGTACTAGATTCAGTAAGGTTTAAAGTCTTTCTTATTATATTATTCACATCCTATAACTTATAACATCCTTATTGGGTATTAAACACCCTCATACATCTTTCATTGATCTTTTAACTAGTCACAATAGCTTACAATGGTCTCAAGATGGCACTAGGGTCTATGTGCCAGCCTAGATGCTTGATTATGTTAGATTTCCCCAAGTTTCTTGACCATAGCAGATGACTAGGTATTTGGAGGGGGTTTGGGAAACTTTGAATATCATCCCTCATTGAGATAAAACCATGTGTAGGTCAAAAATTATTTTTAGACCTCATATGGCATGGATTCACCCATTCATCTCAATGAGTGATTATAGCAACAAGCCTTGATTTAAGACAAAATAGTGGGTATTACCACTATTTTTCTATCCAAAGTGAATATTTTAGTATTTTTAAAAGGTTGTTATGATAATAAATACCACATATCAAGACTTGAGTGTGCCTACAATGGCCTTAATTGACTATTTTGTCTCAATGGGAGTTTAGAAGCCTACAAATTATGTGTGAGTAATACGTCTATGAATATGACTTATTTGACATTGTCCCCTAGGTTATTGGTGACCATGGAGGGATTTTTGTAATATTAGTGTCATAATAATTCTCAAGTGATAGTTAGTTGATGCTTTTTTGTTTGTATGCTTCATTCTTTCCTCAGATTTAGAACTTATGTCTCTAGATGCCTATGTGGTTCAATCATGGTATGGTGTTACCTTTGCCTTCTCTAAGGTGATATCTATCAATATTTCATTATAATTCAATTTTCACCTTAGTTATCCTTTTATAAATTTTTAAAATTTATGATAAGTAGACCATGGTCTATGATATGCATAGACTTACTATAGGTATACCTCTTTTCTCATGTTATTTATTCAAGGTTTAAGTCTCAAGTTGTATAAGTGAAAAATATAAACAAATTCTATAACCTTAATGAAAAATTTATTTCTCCATTCTTCTCTTTGAATTCATACTTTCTCATTACTAAGTCCTCAATTATTCCAACCCCTACATATTTCACATATTTAACTAAGGGTTTATGCATAGTCAGGGTTATGAAACTCTAAGATCTTGATCATGCCTTGTCTAAAGCCTTTTACACTTTTAAAATTTTATTATGATTCCTTTATCTCTTTAGACAAACCTTAAATCCATCAAAATTTTTGATATCTTTTTTTGGTCTTAATTCATGTGTATGCTCTTTCAATACCAGTTCACAATTTTTTATTGAAAGCCTGTATATACCTTCTCTTCATTTATGACTTTGAATAAGAATAAGATATTAGTTTTTTAGAAACTTCATTCATATTTTTAATTTTATACCTAATCATGTATCAAGACTCTACTTATTTAGGCCTCTATATCATTAAAACAACTTCTCATTCTCATTATCAATTTTTTCCTAATGACTGGCCTAAGGTGTATATTCTTTCATTATTGGTTGTGTAAGGGGTTGAACCTCCATCCATGTGAATTTATTGGGAATTTAGGAGCATGGATTATTTTAAGAGTTCAAAATGAGTCAACTTAGTCAACTAAATACCCCAAATTGTAACTTGACTTATTATCTCCTAAAAAATTGACTATAGGTCTCAGTTATACTAAAGGTGTGCCTTTATCTTAGGTCCTCTTGAGAGTGTTGAAGTTTCTTGCATGGTTTATCTACTTCCTATTTGGTCATCACTAATGTTTATAAATTTAAATAAGGAGATTAATAGTCCTATGAAACATAATTCTCACTCATTTTCCTTCTCATACCATGAATAGGCCAACTCAGGTGGCTTTAGGCATGCATCAAGTCCTACATGGGATAGTGGTTGAGGTGGAGGTTTGAGGTATACTGGTGGTAACCCTACCTTGTAGATCAACTTGAGATTATTCACTTACCTCTCTTTCTTAAAACCAAAACCTTGACCTTGCTCTCAAACCCAAACATCAAAGAGTTGTAAACTTCTATTGTATGAATTGAGACACTCTAAGTGTGTGAGAACATGAGGTGAGGATCTTAAGAAGGTACATGATATCACCCTTATTTTTAAAATTTTGAATTTAAATTTCATTCAAATTTTTATCATTTTCTCACCTTCACCCAACATAGCATATTTTGAGGTGTTCCATGATGACTATTGACTATGTGTCAGACCTCTGTATAGATAGAAGAGGGGTGTAGACTAATTCTAAGACATTAGGATGATTTTTATAATTGATTATTTTACTTTGATATTTTTTAAACCTTATTTAATAATGATAGTTAGAAAAAATAAACTAGTTTACCTTAAAATTTCAAAAATTACCTTAATTTTTGATAATAAGGTAAATTGACACTACTACTAGGCCTTGAAACTTGCTTTTCATGACTACACTTAGGTTTCTTCACATATTGGTTTGGTGAATGAACTCACTTGATGGTCATCATGTCTCACCCATGTAGACTTATTAAACCATCTTAATCACCTTTTTTCTTAGGGTAGCAATCATGATTGTTATATGTGCTTATTAGGATTGAGTTTTAGATTTCTTCCCTCCTTTAGGCTATCAACTACCTATTTAAGCATCAAGACCCTTGTTGTGGCATAAAACTTGATTTATTGGTCATGTTTCACCTAGGATAAGTGTCATTGAGCTTTAGTTTTGGTGTCATAGTATGATGCCCCCTTCTTAGACTCTTGTTATAGTAACCTTAAAGGCTGTTTGTAGGTTCAAACCTTCTCAAATATGCATTAATTATTTTCTTATGCCTTTGTAATTCCATGGAGGAATACGTTTAATTATTATGTTGTGAAAGTTTTTATAAAATATTATAATCTTCATGATGACTTGGATGTCCTTACCACCTATGTCATATTCCTTTTATTATTGAATTCATGCCTTTGTCTCCCTTAAAAGGGCTAACTAAGTTTTTGATTAGGTGGGGATCCTTCTTGTTGACTTTATCTCCTTAGGCATCCTTCACTTGACTATTCGATGTATAATTTTCAAACCTTACACATGAATGGGTAGAAAAATATCTCTTTTTGAGGCATTTACACCCTTATACACAATACACCCCTATTCATGATGACTAGTATAGTGGATTGTAGATTTAACCTTATGTAGGGTTTGAGGAGATTTTGTACTTAATTATGAATGGATTGATGGATATAAGAGGTAAAGGAGACATTAAAGGTATTTATGTACTAAAAATACACATCAAACATCATCAATATTTATCACCTTAATGCACTAAAACCTTGTAACTTAAAAAACTCAACTCATAATCTGCAAATAGAAGAAAACACGGTGTTTATTATCTTTTGATACTCCCACACATATGGTATAAGGGAGTGGGTGATGGAATAAATATATGGGGTCCTTGTGAATGCAAAAAAGTCACTTTTTTTATAGAAAAATCTAAAATAAGACCAAAATCATTGTAATCCTAAAACCCTACACAAATATATAAGCTCATGGGATTGCCTAGATTGTTAGGCATTATTCATAAAGCACATGAGATGGATTTGATAAAAATAACCATAGATGATATATTAAAGGGATAATATTTCTTCCCCCCAATATTTTAGATCTTTATATTCTCTCTCCTCTTCATACTAAGTGAAAACCTAAGATGTTACATAAGTTACCAAAGAGAGAAATGGAAATATGGGATAGGTTTCTACAATCTTAGGTATATGAAACTATTCCAAGCCTATATTTGGACTTGGGGGGTACAAATACAACCATGGGATTATTTTTCATAAACCCTTACAAGTACACTTATATGTACTAAGGAGAAAACACCTATTTTTGGCTTGAAACTTCCACATTTGGTTTATATACTAATAGAGAATGGATGACATGTGTTCACATAGCTAGTATAGGCATGTAGAGACCTGTCATGTATTTTCAAACATTTCATTTTCCCTCCAATGTGTTATATCATTCAAAAACCACCTTTTTAAGCCAAAAAAAGGTAATAAAACACATATAAGTGGGATGTACATTATACATTAACTCTTTTACCCTTTTGAGGAGTGGTAAAAATTATAAGAGGGGGTAATATAACATTAACACCACATGACATGACCAAAATGACCCCTTTCACCACTTAAAACACTTTAACCTTCATGACTAGGGTCATAAAGGCCTAAAATAACATTAGGGTTCAAATGCCATTTTACATTAAACTTTTTAAATGAATATTAAATTATGATAAAATGGATAAAATGAGCACATGAAGGAAAAATCAAGGCATATAATCACTTAAAAACCCATGACAAGGTCAAGATTCAAATGTAGGGTTGACCACTTTGACTTAAGGGTGAAAATTGGTCAACATTTTTGGTGATTCCCAAGGATGACTAGCCTATTGGTTAAGAAAATGTAGTGGCTCAAGCATGACATAGCCTGAAAGGCTAAAAACATGAACTTCCAATTGATCTAGTACTCAAGTAAACTTCTTGGATTGTAGCAAAGCAATACACATAAGAAAATCAAGGGAAACAAACCTAAGACGTAATTCTAAGAGATGCACCAAACAAGACACATAAACAACAAAGGAGAAAAAAATACAAGATTATGTAGACCACACTTATTTTAAGCAAGACAAACAACCCAAACAACTAGTATATACAACTAACCCTAGTGGACTTTCTCCTTCATAGATCAAAGGGAAAGTTTCTTTGGGCTCACATTACATAAGATATACAATGGTGTGAATCATGTAGCTCCATGAATGGGGAACTTGGTGGATCAGTCCTTTTGTGAACCAAGTCACCTATGATGCTTTCAAGTGTCATATCAACTATAAATAGATGGCCTATGAACACATAAAAACTAGTTGTAATAAAATTTACCTCTTATTGATCTCGATTACTTTTGACCTCTTAAAGAGAGCTAATATACTTTGGGACTTCATCATGGTGATTATTTCCTAGCTCTACAATATTAGATACCATTGGTCTTTCACTTTGAAGCACATAGTCAAGATCTATCTTAAGAACCTCAGATATTACTAAAATCTCATCTTTAGGATTCCTTTTTAGATCAAACAACTCTTGTTCTAACTAAATACCTACTAAAAATAGACCAAGTACCTCTTCTCCATGATTTTAAAGATTTACATACTTCTCATTAGAGAAAAGGATAGTTGTAATAGGAAAAAGAGGTTGCTAACCTTATTTGAGGAAGTCAAACAAGTCATCATCTAATGTTTTATCCTCTTGAGATGGCATATTTATAGAGGTACCTTCCCATTATTTTATGAATTTATCTTTTTTATTCTAAAATGAGTTATTGTAGGCCTCTATAAGAATATAATTTGATTCTATGACCTCAAACAAATCTTGAAATTTATCTCCTTGACCATGCTCATAGAGTAGAAGCTCAAAACAATTACTAACCTTTTCTTTACCATATGAGACTTATTGAAGGTTATCTACTTTCTATATCATTACTACAAGTTATTTAGGTCTAACATGATGAAAGGAAACTACCATATCATAAATAAAGTCTTGGAGTTCATCTTAACCTTATTCAATGGAAGCATCTTCATCTTGTGTTTCATCATGTTCCTAAAACTTATCATCTTCTACACTTTTAGAAATTGAATAGTATCCCTCATTACCAAGTGGTGTCCCTATTGTGAGCTCTTCTTTATGTTCTAATTCATCATCATCATCATCATCACCATCTATGGATTCAACATGATGTTCATTTATTACCTCTTTAAGGAGTGGCATAGGACATTTTTGGAATGAATCCAAGAGAGATGAGATATATACCACTTTTTCTTCATTTAGTTACTTGTACTCAACCATCATGGTCTCCTCATTATTTTACACATTGCTTTGGATGCATTTACATAATGTAAATGACTTATACTCTTGAGTATGGGAGGGTGGAAATTGAATGAATTTGGGTTTGTTTGACTGCATGACTTAATTCCAAGATATAAACTTAGGCTTAGGAGCTTCTTGTATGGAGTGTAGTGTTGTTTGGTACATGAAAGGAGGTATGTGTAGATGAGGTGGTGTTTATTTTATATCTTATATGGATTAATATAGATGTTGGTTTGTAAATTAATTTTTCTTGGTAAGTTATGCTTTAAAATTAGACCTTGATTAATCATGATGACTATTTCTTTCAATGCTTATTCTTCCTTCCTCTTTCACTCTATTTTGAATATATTTCCATGAGGGAAGCTTGAAACTCAATTAATGGGAGATTATGAGGGGTGATGGGAATCTCAACATGATATTGACATGGGGTGAAGGAGGGAAGACAAGATGGGTGATGGTGTGTTTGTTGCCTTTCATGTGTTGCCAAATTATTCTCAATCTTAGAGATTAGTCCCTCTATGTCAATGATGTAACTATTGTTTCTAGGATAGCCCACCCTCATTAAAGACATCCAATCTTCATTTTAATACTATAATGAATTTATAAGACCCTTGATGACATGTTTGGTAATTTCTTTCCCATACCCTTTCAATGTGTTAATGTTTATCATATGCTTTTCATAGTCAAATAGAGCTTGTTTAAAGCTAGATATGAAAGGGATTAGGGGTATGAGTGGGCATGTCAAGGATGTTATGCTATTGGCATAAATGATCAAGCTAGTAATTAAGTTGCAATGGGGTTAAATGAGACTCATATTAGGGTTGATAATCTTGGTAATAGAGAGACTCATCATAGGACTTGTAAAGATGAATATGGAGCTGATAAGGGTCAAGATAGTTTGGGTAAGAATCATGATTGAGTTGGCAAGGGTCATAGGTCTATCCATAAGGGTATGAAAAACATAGTACTACCTAATATACCTCCATAATTCATTATCAAACACATGAAAATGGATGAAACCAAGAATGATAACATTTCTTACCCCTAAAGTGAAGACTTATCATGAATTTGTTGTAACTTTCTAGCTACAAGTATACTAATGTAGTGTTTAAATATCTCAAATAGGGTTTCAAGGTGTCCTTAAATGTTTTCAAATCATTTTCCTTCAATGTTATCAAAGCATGATTCAGGGCACTTGAAGCTAGTCCTACCAGGTATGCCATAACTATTATAAGATCTAGATTGCATCCAAGCTAAGGAGATGAATTTTCATGTCCAAACCTCAAACCTAGTCCAACATGGGAATGACCTTAGGTTATGGGCTACCTTATTGTAGGTCAAACTCTAGAGTTTAAGGTGCTTGTTACCTTTATTTTTTAATTTCAATTCTCTCTCTAAGATCTAAAATATATTTGGGATGAAAAGGGAAGAGGGATTCCATGAATGAAACCTACTCTAAAATTTGGTGATGCACCATGATAACAATTGCATCCACTCTCTAATCTTAATCTCTTTATGACACTGATGGACCATGAACATAACTAACACACTACCATCAATGGATTCCAAGCTATAGTGTTTTACCTAAAGGTGAGTTTGATTGACTTGAGTAAGAGGGAAATGAGGATAAGGCCTAGTTCAAAGGAACTTAAAACCAAACATCCACTTGAAACTTGAGACATCAACACCAAGACACACTAGATGACCTATAAGGAAAGTTTGTTAGCACTTAGGTGGAACTTTGACCTACAAAAGGGAAGATTCAATGAATTTTACATATCAAAACTAGTATAAAACACTAAGTACATGATTGATAAATAGATTCAAATTTTTTGTTAATCATTCCAAGAGGTGAATGAGTACAAGTACTGGTAGAGTCTCCTCATACCAACCTAAGGGATACAAAATAAGGTAAAAAGCCTTGAATATATAGAAGAGATGAGGATATAATAAGTGAAATCTAGTGTATAAGAGTGGACAAGGGATCATTAATCACCAATTCCACTCAAAATAGTAGTTAAAATAGTTACACAAACCTCATTTAATCCTCTTATGCATTGATGTTCCTTAATTTCTCCTTTTGGCATAAAAATGAGAGTAGTGGAGGCTAAATCAACTTAAATTGTCATTATTAAATAGCTTAACCTACTCAAAATAGCCTATAATTTTAATTCATGGTAGTTATAATCATGAGTTAAGCCACCATAATCATGTATAAGCCCACTCTCCTCTAAAGGAAATTGACAAAGTAAAGGGAACTATCTTATATCTACATTATAGTTGTTAAATTTGCATTGAATGCCATTCAAGGGCCAATTATCAATGTAACGTCCTTGTATTGACTTATTCTATTAGTCTTTTAATGCCAATTGAGCTCTCCTTATTGACCACATAGGCCAATTAGGCCTAACTACCTAAGTGTTGATGTATTAGCCTTCATGAAACCTAAAAATAGCTTGAAAACCTATGTATGAGTGTGATTCATGCTTGAACCAACACCTCCAACTAGGATATAGGCTTAGAAATTCATTAGGAACTCAAAACTCCATTTTTACATGTTGATTGGTTCACCTTCCTTATGCATTGGTATAATGGTAGTTTTGAGTGTACTTTCACAAACTCTTCTAGGTAAAATATTAGGTATATTATGCCTTTAGAGGTTTTATTAAGTCCCAAACCAACCACTCCAAGGATTAGAATAACTATGTATAGTCAAACACCATTCTTTCTACTCAAAACCCTTAAAAAGTACATATTAATAAGTAAATATATACTATGTATATATTATTAAATAACATTCATGGAGTCCTTTATGATTTTTATTAATCTTTCATAAGCTTACCAAGTCATTTCATGGTGATATAATTCCAAAACACCAAGTTTTCTAAAACTAGGTCTACCTAGGGTTTTAAGGAGGTGTAGGAGTCTTAAGGATAGTTCATGAAGTATATATGTCAAAGTGTGGAATAAATGGAATTAATATATATGTTACTGACCTAATCACCTTCCATGAATGAGCTAGGTTCCCATGCAAAGGGTGGATGAAGATATGAATGTTAGAAAGTGACATTAGGGTAGTATATAAGCCAATTATGAGTTCTTAAATTCTTGATGATCATTAATAAAGATCATTTCCCTAATGAAAATACATATTTCATGGATATTTACTCCATAGGTATACTTAAAATTACCTAGGATCTTTATCTCTTAGTACCTATGTTGTAGAGTATGTGAGCACTTAAAGATGGCCTTCAAATTGCCTATGTGTAAATGGACTAGCTCAAGCAAGGTTTGAAGACTTTATGATCATTTTCTTCACGTATTGGAACTTGGAACCTCCTTGATTGGTCTTAAAAACCCTCATATATCCTTCATTTATCACTCAACTACTATTAATATATTTCAGGGGTCTCAAGACGGTACTAGGGTCTATGTGCAAGCCCAAAAGCTTGAATGTGTTGGATTTCCCCAAGGTTTTTGATTATATAAATTTAATAGGAATTTTAATGGGGTTTGGGTACCATTTAATATCAGACCTCATTATGAAAAAACCATATATAGGTACCCAATTATCTATATAGTTCATATGGAATGAATGCACTCCATCTCAATGAGTGAATGTAATAGCAGGACTTGGTCAAAGATAAAATAGTGGGTATTACCACTATTTGTCCAAAAAAAGTTAATATTTAAGTAATATTAAATTATATTTGTGACCATCCATGACAAATCTAAAGACCTAATTTTTTCTAAAAGGGCCTTAACTAACTATTTTGTCTTAAACTAGTAGTTTAGAACCCTGCAGACTATGTATGAGAAAGAAATCTATGATTATGACCTATTTGAAATTGTCCCCTATGGTATTAGTGACCATGCAGGGGTTTTTGTATGATCAATTTCATAATAATATTTTTTTGATAGTTAGTTGATCCTTGTTTATTTGTATGCTTAATTCTCTCTTCAAACTTAGACTTTATGTCTATATATGCCTGTGTGGCTCAATCCTACTTAGGTGTTACCTTTACTTCCTCTGAAGTGATAAATATCAGTCCTAAATTCTCATTAAATTTTTACATAAATTATCATTTTATTATTTTTTCCCTTTTATCATAATTATAGAATGGTCTTTGATATGCATAAAATTAATATAGTTATACCTCTTTTCTCGTGCTATGTATGTAGGGTTTGAGTGTCAAGTTGTATGAGTGAATGTGATCAATATATTATCTAAAATTAATTAAACTTTTATGTATATATTATTCTTATATAATTCATACTTTATCATTTCTAAGTCCCCAATTAGTCTAACTCCTACATATTACACATAGTTACCTCAAGGTTTATGCATACTGAAGGTTATGAAACCCTGAGATCTTGATCATGCCTTGTCCAAAGCCTTTGACACTTTGAATTATTTTTTATGATAAATTTATCTCTTTATACAAACCTTAGATCCATAAAAAGTTCTAATTTTTTTTTGTAATAATGCATTTGTATGCTCTCTTAATAATAGTTCATAGAGTTTTCTTGAGAGCCTATACATACCTTCTCTTCATATATGACTTTAACTAAAAATGGGATCTTAGTTTTACATACACTTAATTCATATTTATCAGTTTATACCTACTAATGTATCAAGACCCTCTACTTATTTTTGCCTCTAGGTCATTAAAATAACTACTCATTCTCATTCTCAAGTTTGCCTTAATGACTAGCCTAGGGTGTACATTCTTGCATTCTTGGCTTGGCAAGGATTTGAACCTACCTCCATGGGAATTTATTATACATTTAGGATCACATATGTATTTAAGAGTTCTATATGAGTCTACTCACTCAACTAACTACCCCAAACTACAATTTGCCTTGTTATATCTCGATACAGTAAATGTAGATCTTTGTTCTATTGTATGTGTGCCTCTATCTTATATCCTTTTGAGAGTGTTGAATTTTTTAACATGGATGCTCTAATTTATATTTGGTCATCACTCATGTTTTTAACTTTCCATAAAGATCTTGATAGTCCTATGAAACATAATTCTTACTCATCTTCCTTCTCATACCATGAATATACTAACTCAAGCGGCTATAGGCATGTATCAAGTCTTACATTCGATAATGATTGAGGTAGAGGTGTATTGGTTTTGACCCCACCTTTGATATAAAATTTAGACTATTCAATGACATATCTTTCTTAAAACTAAAACCTTGACCTTGCTCTCAAACATAGTCACCAAAGAGTTGTAAACTTCTATTGTAAGGACTAGGATAGTCCAAGTGTGTGAGAAAATTAGGTGAGGATATTAATAAGGTACATGAAATCACACTTATTTTTAAAAAATTCATTGACCTTTCATTTACCTTTTTACCATTTTCTCACCTTCATCCAACATAGCATATTTTGAGGTGTTCCATGGTGACTATTGACTATGTGTCAGACCTTTATGCAAATAAAGGAGGGGAATGGATTGCCTCTAAGACATTAAGATGATTTTTAGACTCGATTTTCTCCCTTTTATATTTTTAAAACTTTATTTAATAGTCACCATTCACCATTATGATTTTGACTAGAAACAATAAACTAGTTTACCTTGAAATTTCTAAACTTACCTTAATTTTTGCTAATAAGGTAAACTGAGACTACTACTAGGCCTTGAAAATTTCTTTTCATGACTATAATTGATTGGGTTTCTTGGAATACTAGTTTAGTGAATTAAATCACTTGGTTACCATCATGTCTCACCCATGTAGACTTCTTAAACCATCTCAAAAACTTTGTTTCTTGGGGTAGAATTCATGACTATTGTAGGTGCTTATTAGGATTGACTTTAGCTTTCTTGTATCCTTTAGGCCATCAACATCCTATCTAAGCATAAAAAACCTGGTTATGTCATATAAATTGAATAGTTGGCCATGTTTTACCTAGTATAAGTGTACTTGAGCTTTAGTTTGGGTGTCATAGGATGATGCCCCCTTCTCAGACCCCAGTTATAGCAACCTTAAATGTTGAATGTAGGTGGAAACCTTCTCAAATATTCATTAATTTCTATATTATGCCTTTAGAGTCTAATAGAGGTATACATTTGATTCATATGCTATGGAAGTGTTTCTAAAAGCCTCTAATATTTATGATGCCTTGGATGTCCTTACCATCTATTTCATATTGCTTCTATTATTGAATTCATGCCTTTGTTTGAGGCTTAAAAGGGTTTAATGAGTTTTTGATCAAGTGAGGATCCTTCTTGTTAAATTTATCTCCTTAGGCCTCCTTGACTTGACTAGTTGATGTAAAATTTACAAACCTTAAAAATGAAGGGTAAGCAAAATATTTCTTTTGGAGGCACAAAGACCCTTATACATAGTACACTCCTTGTTTATGATGGCTAGTATAATGGACTACTAATTCAACCTTATGAATGGTTTTTAGATATTTTATGCTTATTGATGAATGGATTTATGGATATCAAGGGTAAAGGAGACATGAAAGGGACTAATAAACTAACAAAACACTTCAAACATCATCAATATTTTCACCTTAATTCACTAAAACCTTGTAACTTAAAAAGACTCAACTCATACTCTAAAAATACAATAAAGCTTGGAGTTTGTTATATTTTGACACTTCCACATGTGTGGTATAGGGGTGTGGGTGATGGAGGTAATCTATGGGGTTCTTGTGAATAAATAATTGAACTTGTTTTTAAAAAAATTCTAAAAGAAGACCAAAAACATTGCAATCCTTAGACACTACACAAACATATAAGCTCTTGGGAGTGGCTAGTTTCCTAGGCATTGTTAATAAAACACTAGAAATGGATTTTTTGACAATTTATATGGATGAGATATTCAAGGAACACTATTTATTCCATTAATATTTGAGATATTGGTATTATCTCTCCTTTCTATACTAAATGAAAACCTAAGATGTTGCACAAGCTACCAAAGAGAGTGATAGAAAGATGGGATAGGTTTATAAAATATTATGGATTTACAACTCCTCCAAATATTGGATTTGAACTTATGAGTACAAATACATCCATGGGAGTATCTAAACCCTTGCAAGTACACCTATACAAACTGAGGAGAAAACACCTATATTTGGCTTAAAACTACCACATTTACTTTATATAATGATGAAGGATGGATACTAAGTATTCACACATCTAGTATATGCATGTAAAGACATATAATGGATTTTAAAACATTTCATTTTCCCTCCAACATGTTATAATATTCAAAAACCACATTTTGAAGCCATAAAAGGGCAATAAAACACATGTAAGTAGGATGTACATTATAACTTGACATTTTTACACTTTTAATGAGTGGTAAAAACTTTAAAAGTGGGTAATATAACATTAAAACCACATGACATGACCAAAATGATCCCTTTTACCACTTAAAACACTTGAACCTTCTTGATTAGGGTCATAAAGGCCTAAAATAGCATTAGGTTTCAAAAGTCATTTTACCTTAAACTTTTCAAATGAACCTTAAATGGATAAAAGGGATAAAATGGACTCATGAAGGACAAATGAAGGCATAGAATGACTTAAAACCCATGAAAATTTCAAATTTTGAATGTAGGGTTAACTACTTTAACCTGAGGGTCAAAATTGGTTAGCAATAATAGTTTTAAACTTTATCAATTAATAATTCTTTATCTCTTGTAAGAACTAATCGAGTTTCAATATCTCTAAGTAGACACCTTAAGGGGTACATCAAGAAATGGGTGGGCATACCATTTGTTCTTTATAGGATTGGTATCCCTTTACTACCATTGTTGTCAATCCAACCTTCTAAAAACATTCCCCTATGCTTTGCCTCTTCTTTTAAACCCTACTCTAGTCATTTTCCATGTTCAATAACTCTTCCCTAACCTAAAATCCTTTTTAATAGCTCATGATATAATTTCATCCCCTTTGACCCTATAATATAATTGAAAAAATTCATTTGGGGTCTAAGTTGGCCCTTGGTGGACCTAAACTAAGACCTAATTTTATTTTATCAATTATGATACATAGTCGATTAGACCAACCCTGTTGGACAAACTTTTGGAAATTACTAGGAATAAATTCATCTATATAAACACATTCATTTCATCATTTTTGAGGGAGAGAAGAGAATAATAAGAGATATATATTGTGCATCTACTTATCCACCATTCTAATTGAGGATAAATAACTTAGAGTTTGATACTTTTTATGGAGTTATTGATCTTGTCTTGTAGAAAAGTATTTTTGATGCATTGATAGGTTGTGTAGCCTAGATTTTATTTAATATTTTAATCCTTACATACCACAACAACCTAATATGAAGCACCTTGTCCAAGGGAGAGACTAAGTCTTGATGGGTTCATCTTCAAAGGTAAGTATTCCTAACTTTGTTCCTCCTTTGTAAGGGTAGATATATATGCATTTATACTTATCTCCCATGAATTAAAATTATATATACATTGACATGAGTATATTTATTCTATGCATGATTAATTTTAATGTTTATTATTCCCACTTTGTGTCATAATATTTGGTGAGAAATATATTATATTTTTCTTTACTTTTTATTAGTTTAGTGAATATGAAAACATATGAACTAGTTAGGGTTATTGCATAATTTTTCTTAACTAAAGTCTTTGGAACCCTCCCTAGTGAATTTATTGTAGTAAGATATCCCTTGGTTAGGCTTAGTGGATCCATATTAGTCATGACCCAAATATATAATGTATCCACAATAGAAACTGTAAGTAGGATTTATCTTATTTGATCTAGGATATATTTTTAGATCTACTACATTTCCCTTTACATATAGAGGCATGGTTAGGCTGAGTATCGGAGCTAGTAATAATTGTATAAGTTTCATAATATCATGGGGGAGTGATATCATGGACTTGGTTAGAGGGGAATTATCTATCACACTCTTAGATATGAGGAGGATAGGGAGATCACTTCTTGTACATAATATATGACATTAAAACTTGAAACCTAGTTTTTAGCTTACGTAATATATCCTTTATATTTTTAAGGATTTGTTTCTTAATTTAATTATGCATAAGAGAACAATAACATGATAGATATATAATGAAATATGACATACATTTTAACTAATATAAATCATCATGTACATATGTGTTTATATCATCTTTGAATTCATTCCAAATGAAAGAAAATAAACATGAAAATGAAGCTAGAAAACTTTATATTAAAAAGTCATAAAATTCATATGTCATTATTATCATTTTTATATTAAATACAAATTACATAATACATGGTTTTAATATCTAAGTGTGGGTATTATAAGGTTTTAAACATAAAACCTTTAGTTATATAGGGTTAAGTTTTGTTTAATATTTGAAGTAAGTCAGTTTCACCAAATGATTTAACTTTATAGGGTTATGAAGTTTAAGCCTTAGATTGTTAAAGGGTTTAAGTATAGTAAATTAAGGTATAAATATGTAATAAATAAAGCCATTGATTTTTAATATAATAGACATAATTTGAACTTTATAAAAATATGAAAAAATAACATAAATAAGTATTTATCTAGAAAATGACTCTTGGAGACGTAGGTTGCACCCTAGCTGAGAAGGGGAGTGTACAGGTCCTCTTGATCAAACCTAGTCCAACATGGGAATGACCCTAAGCTATGGGTTACCTAATATTGGGTTAGACCTCTAAGATTTTTAATGAGGCTATCTCCTTATATTTTTCATTATAGTTTCATGAATGATAACCTACTCTAAGTGTGGTAATGCACCATGAATTCATTGTATCCACTCATAGGCTTAAAATCTTGACACATTAATGGACTATGAATATACTTAACATAGTGCCTACAATGGTTTCCAAGAAAAAGTGATTCACATAGACGTCAATTTGATTGACTTGGGATAGAGGGTAATAAGAGTAAGGCCTGATTTAAGGCACTTATAGTTAGTAATCCACACTATACCTAAGACATCAACATAATGACATAGTAGATGACCTAGAAGGAAATATTGTTAGCACTTAGGCTAAACTTAGACCTGTAAATGGAAGATTAAACTAGTTTTACGTATCAAACAAATATAAAACACTAAGAAAATATTGGTAAACAACTATCAGTGTCTTTCTCATTAATTTTATAGGTGCATGAGTATAAATTCTAGTAGAGTCTAGTCATACCAACCACGAGGGATGAAAATAAAGAGCTTAAATATTGAATTTATAGTAGAATGGGATGAGAGAGGGGGTAAGGGACATGTGGAAGCATGGATAAGGGGTCATTAATGAGATCAATACCACTTATAATAATAGTTATAACCACACTATATTTATGTTCCTTAAAAACTCTTAATTGATTAAGGCCACCCCAAAAAATAGTTGCAACAATTTCACCATTCCTTTTCCCACTTATACCTACATTAATGCCACTATGTCTCTATTGATGTGGAAGAGTAGAAAAAAATTCATGGAGGCCAAAATTTTGACTACAAGAAATCATGAATGTTTAACTAAATTTGCTCAAGTTCCTCATTTCATTAATGTTATTCACTATAAGGACAAAATACTCATATTTATGCACCTGATAGAGCCATGATTAAGTATATTGTAAGTGGCTACAAGTACCTATTTATTGAGGCTATATCTATGTCGAAGGATGAGATTCCTTCTCAAAATCACAAATATCTACCCTTAATTTTAAATTTGAACCTAGGTCTAATATAGGTAAAAACCAATCCTAATTATTAGTTTTCCTATAGTCTTAATGTAGATGAAATGAGATCTCAAGGTGTTTGATCTCGCTTTGAAAACAATTTCCACCCTTTTGTCTATATTAGTTATAAAAGACCTATTATACCTCCATGGATATCTAATGGTGATGATCTATCCTTTAATATCCATTCTGGTTCAACTTAGATCATTTTTAAACTTGGCTCTTATGCATTTACTTATTTGGGTTGAAAACAAGTTCATTGACCTCCACCGGTAGTCTCATAGGCTCACCATTATTCATTGGTTGTTGACTTATTTATTTAGGACTATCAAATTTAAACACTTGGTAGTCTCACACTTGATTTGAGCTCTATTGACTTATTGATATTTCTTTCACCATTGATATTTCTCTATATGAATGAACATGAGCCATATATATATTCTACTAATTTAACATGATTAAGAAAATTGTCACTTGTGCATTTTCTCTTAGGATCCACTGACCTTTTGATCCACCAAACACCATTATATCTACTTTTTATGAGTGAATGCACTTCATTGATCTACCCAGACCCACTAACTCAAGCTTCTTCCATGTGTTATTGGATCTAGATTATTCTCCCAAGATTATGCCACTTTTCACTTGCACATTTAATCTTAGGATCCTCTAGATTTTTGACTATGAGCTCACTATTGATTTGATCTTTGGGACCACTAACCTCATTGATCATCATTTATTTTTTAGATATTCTCTAGGATTTCATGATCTTGACACTTGCCCTAAATGTGTTTAGACTCAATAATATTTTAATCAAAATGGTTACTTTACAATGTTTGAACTTGATGTTCTCACATATGTTGCCTCCTACCAAATTACTCCTGCATGACATTTCAATGACAATCTAGTTCCTCTAGTGTTTAAGTTAGTTATTTTTTACTTAAGACAAAGACAATATGGGTCATAGAAAAATAAGCTAAGGTAATGTTCATCAAATATTTAAATTATAGGGGTTGATATTTTAGATTGTAAGGCCAAAATGTTAACATTTTTTGTAACTTTGATGGTTTGACCAACCTACTAATCATGGGACCTAGACATTTTTATGATAAGGTGACTCAATAAAGAAGCAAAAGATGATGATGCTCTAAACTAAATTTTATTATTGAAATGTTAGAGACTTCTAGAAGAAACAAGACACACATAGACATTATAAATCAACTACCTAACACTAAACAACAAGTCACAACCTAAAAAATTATTCGAATAACTTATTTGGATAAACAAACTAACTAATACAAAACTAAATTGACTTTGATTAAATTTCCATATGATCAAATTGGAATATTTTATGATCACTATGACACCATGATGTGGAGCTATCATATGATTATTTATGTGCAATTAGACTTTGGCCAATGGGTGACAATTTCTTCCTACATCTAACACTCTCCTAATTACTTTGAAGAGTGAAATGAACATCAGGATTCATCCCTATGTTCATGGGTTTAGTGTGGGGATTAAGAATAAATTCATACTCATCCCAAATCCTTCTATCTTACATTAATAACCTCATCTCCTCTTCAGTCAGGAGCTGCAACTGGTTCTAATCTTTGGATTCTAGATGATTATCTATCAAAGAATTATTGACAAGTTCATTTTTTTCAATATTTGACTAGTGTTAAGGTGAGGTATTTAACTTTAGGTATAATTATTGTAAGTCATCCCAAAAGGACATCTCATCTTGATTAATGAAAAAATCACAAGGTTCATTTTAACTTATACCATATATCTACATCATCAAGCTAATTACTCACTTCCTTCACTTTGGCAGGATCATCATAAAGTTCTTGATCACCTAAATTTTTCTCATCCTCTTCATCAATAGATATAGGTTATTCTTCAATCCAGTTAAGGTATAACTCATCTTTCCTCTTCACTCGATTTGCATTTATTTACTCATTTGAAGCATTAGACTACTATTCAACTATATCACTCACATCTGCCTTACCAAGTTGTTCTATTTCATTCAATAACTAGAATCATTAGTGCTACCACTAGTACTCTAATGGATTATTGAATTCAATAGCAATAGCATCATCATGGATAATTCCATCTAATTGGTTTCTTGTGAAAATATTATCTTGTGTTTCATTTGGCTTAGCTCCATCATTATGACATTACATCTACCCTTTTATCACCCAAGCTCTACTCATTCTCACGTTTTGATATAATGGAATGAGTAGGGGTCCCAATTTGAATTTATTGTTCATAGACATTAGAATTTTATTTTCTAAGGTATTATCAACACTCATATACAATTGTATCATTATCCTTATCCTGAATGACTACCACTTCTTCGACCAAAATTGATAGGTTTTCCACCATGCTTGAATAATATAATTCTAATTTTGGTGTACTTGACTTATTTTCAAGAGGGGAGAGGGTGGTTGGGTAGTAGATATAATTAGGTTGCTTGATGTTTGCAAAGGTATCCTTCCAACTAGGGATCTTGAATGGTTTCTTAGGAATTTCTTGGGATTGAGGGGGAATGTGAAGAGGTGTAGTAGGTAATTGAGTAATAGTAGAGGAAGGACTAATAATAGATTTCACACCTATTTTTCCTTCCTTATCCTCTTTTTCAAGGGTGGACATAATGAAATTAGGATACGTAGCCCATGAAGGCTTCCATTTGGGTATTGCTTTAGGCTCTTTGGTAGGTATGGGATCTTAAACACAAGTGGATTACCTTGGAGAAGGAAGGTGAAGGAAGTCTACCTTTGGGATGATTAGAGGAGGTGGCAGAATGTGAAACTTAGAAAGTGACTCAAACTTGATTTTCACCTCCACACCATGTTCAATTTTGCACACTTTATGAGACAAGTATTTAAACAAGTACCCGCTAACCTTAGTCATGAATTTATTACCCCAAAAAATCCAAAATAAAGAAACAAATCTACTACAATAATGTCTTGTATAACTGAAAGTTTGGAGTAGACATGGAAGGTGAGTTGAAGATTTCTAACAATGTTAAATACTTTCATGGGAGACCCATTCCATTATAATTCAAAGTCAGAAACAAGTTCATACCTCAGATTCAAGGTGTCTACCACCAGTTTAGGAATAATTGAAGGATTTTCCTTATCATTAAGTAAACAATTATGGATCAATAAATCTCCTATGACTAGGGAGGCAAGAAAAGGAGATGGGGTGACCAACTTAACTAACTATGGTAACTTTTTAGGAGATTTTTGGTGAGGAATAAGAGATTAGAATTCAACCCTTTTATGTTTCCTAAGACTCTCTTGTAACTTACCCCCTTATTTTCATCATATTTCAATCTCTAAGTGTATATAATTAATATTTTGTGTATGTGGTTTACAAGGGGAACATGTTGATAATAGGATTGATTATGAGGATGAGGAGGTTTCCATGGAGGTGGATGACCTTGGTAGTGTGTAGGGTATGTATTATATGGTTGGTAAGGATCAGTGTATGGGTCATATGGGATATGGTAAGTTAGATATGAGGGTGGAGGGTAGAAACCTACCTCATAGGCTACTATGGCTCCTTATGGAATATGTGTATCAAATAAAAACCATGACAAAAAACATTCTTACCTATACAATCATGAAACGATTGGTATCTCTAAACTTGATATTGATTTAAAACCTTACAAAGATGTTTGAATTTACCCAAGATGATTTTAGATGATGTTGTTGATGTCTTTAGCTTCCAAATGTCCTCTAATATCTTTAGAGCATGATTTTGGGCACTTGAAAGATATCCCACTAGGCATGACAATATTTTTAGAGAATTATTTTGTATCCTATCTAAGAAAGGGAGTGTTGAAATCCTCTTTCTCAAACATAGTCCAACATGGGAATGACCCTAAGCTATGGGTTACCTAATCTTGGGTTAGACCTCTAGGATTTTTAATGAGGCTAACTCCTTAGATTGTTTATTATAGTGCTCACCTAGGACCTAAATTGGTTAGGATGACAAGAGATAAGGAGTTACATGATTGATAACCTACTCTAAGTGTGGTGATGCACCATGAATTCATTGTATCCACTCATAGGATTGAACTCTTAACACACTAATGGACTATGAATAGACTTAACATAGTGCCTAAAATGGTTTCCAAGAAAAAAGCTTCACATAGAGGCTAGTTTTATTGAATTAGACTGGAGGAAAATGAGAGTAAGGCCTAATTAAAGGTACTTATAGTCAGGAGTCCACTTTATAATTGAGACATAAACATTATGACATACTAGATGACCTACAAGGAAATCTTTTAGCACTTAGGTTTAACTTGGACCTGTAAAGGGGAGATTAAACCACTTTTTCATATCAAATAAATACAAAACACTAAGCAAATATTGGTAAACAACTACAAGTATCTTTCTCATTAATCTAAGATGTGCACGAGTATAAATTCTGGTAGAGTCTAGTCATACCAGCCCTAAGGGATGAAAACCAAGAGCTCAAAGCTTGAATTTATAATATAATAGGATGAGAGAAAGGGGAAGGGATACATGGGAGAGTGGATATCGGGTCATTAAAGAGATAAATTCTACTCATAAAAGTATTTAAAACTCCCTATGTTTATGCTCCTTAAAAACTCTTAGTTGATTAGGGCCACCCCAAAAAATAGTTGCAATAGTTACACCATTCTTTCTTCCACTTCTCCCTACATTAATGCCACTATGACTCTATTAGCATAGAAGAGTGGATAAAAGGTCATGGAGGATAGTACTTTTTCTATGAGAAATCATGGATGGCCACTTGAATCTTCTTAAAATCCTCATTACATCAATATTCTTCACTATAAGGATAAAATCCTCATATTTATGAACCTCAGAGAGCCATGATTAAGTCTAATTTAAGTGGATACAGGTACCTATTTATCAAGGTTACATCTATGTTAAAATATGAAATGCATTCCCATAATCACAAATATCTTCCCTTATTTTGAAATATGAACCTATGTCTACTATAGATGAAAACCAATCCCAAGTTTTGGTTTTCCTATAATCTTAATGTTGACGAACTAAAGCTCACTATGTCTTTGATCTCACTTAGACAATAGTTAGCATCCTTTATCTATATTAGGTATAAAATACCTATTATACCTTGATGTAGATTAAATGATGACACTTGATCCCTAAAATATCCATTCTAGTTCAATGATCATCTTTGAACTTAGCTCTTATGTATTTTCTTTCTTGGGTTGAAAATAGCTTTGTTGACCTCCACTAGGAGACTACTAGTCTTCACTTTCTTCATTGTCGATCAACTTATTGATTCATTACTATCAAGTTTAGACACTTGGTGAACTCATGCTTGATTTAAGCTCTATTAACTTATTGACCTTGCTCACGCCATTGATATTTCTCTATATGAATAAATGTGAGCCATAGATCTTCTACCAGTTTAATGCACTTAAGACACTTATCACTTGTGTATTTAATATTAAGATCCACTAGTATTTTGAACCATCACTCACCATTATATTTACTTTTTACAAGTGAACACACTTCATTAATCTACCTAGACCCACTGACTTGAGCTTTGTCTGTGAACCATTGGATTTAGAACCTACTCTTGAGATTATGCCACTTCTCACTTGCACATTTAATCCTAAGATATTCTAAATTTTTTAATTTTATCTCACCATTAATTAGATATTCAAAACCCACTAACCTCATTTATCACCAATATTTGTTAGATATGATCATGGCTCTCATGATCTTGACACTTGTCAATAACATGTTTAGACTCAAGAATATTTGAGTCAAAATGGTTACTTTATGATGCTTGAAATTGACATCCCTATGCACATCACCTTATAAAAAATTAATCTCACATGAAATTTTAATGATGGTATAGTTCCTCTAGTTTATAAGTTCATCATTTTTTATTTAAAACAAGGACACTATTTAGCATAGAAAAGAAAACTAAGGAAATGATCATAAAATATTTGAATGATAGGAATTGACATTTTGGATTTTAAGGAAAAAATGTTAACAATGAATAAGATGGGAGATCTAGAGGTTGAAAATTAGGATAGGAGCTAATATAAGTGTCAAAAATAGGACCCAGGGGTTAAAACCTTTCCTAGATAGTGGTGCCCTGATTGGATAGTATCACAATATGGCACTTATTTACCGATTTTGGTTTTAGTTTCATCTATGAAAAAAATATTATAAGCTTTTAGTTGTACCTATGTCTAGGTTTTCCAATATTATTCCTATGTGCATAAGTTTTGGATCTTTGTAGATGACCTATTTTGACTAATTTTATATGCAAACCTTAAAACTCTATGTTTCTAGTGCATTTGGTTGGCATAAGTATCAAAGTGTGTTATTAGTGGGGTAGGATGGACATCCTCAAAACCTTTATGTGATCAGAGTTTCTTACATACCAATACTCAGAGGCAAGATCAAGCTCAATGTAGTTCTCCCCACCAAAGTATTGTTGAAAGTGCAAGTGAAACTAGTATGAATGTTGGTTTGAGTGATTTGAATTTTATTGACATTGGAAATCTAAGGAGTCTAATCTTATGAAATTTATATATGGATTTATGTATAAGTAGGGTATAATAGGGATTGATAACCTTGATTGTAAATTTTTTTTTCTAACTTTTTCTATGTAATTTGCATCTGATTTCCATCTAGTGGATAAAGGGCTAAAAGTCATGTGTATGCACTATTTTAGTGTTTTTGTAGGTCTTAAAATATGTATAGGTAAATCCTATGTGGTTATTCATTTTAAAATATATAAATTATAGATATAATGAGGGAAAATTATAATATCACCCACATTGGGACACTAGTGCCATGGGGTGTTACTTTCCAGATTAAGGTGATAGTGTCTAGGTGGCAGAACTTGAGGCACTAAGGGCTAGGATGTTAAAGTGAGGTTTTAGGAATAATTTATATATGTTTAGGGATGCATGTTTCCTACAAAAAATATAGATAAGTGTCTAAATATTCCTTAATATAGGTATATTTATATGTTAGGTATGGGTGGTCTCAAGTAACACTATTAGCATTCAAGTGCCATTTTTAGATGATTACAACGTGCATGGGAGTAGAAGTGTTAAAAACATTCAAGTATTTATAGCTCTAAACTATGATCTATTGAAAGTATTTTAAGACATGAACACATTTTTTTCCTTTTCCATGTATGTTGTGCCTAAAAACACATGTTTTTATTCATTGTCATTGCCAAGATTGTAATTTTGGTGCAACATAACTTTGGCAGGAGGTGTTTTGTCATTTTCACCTTAAGAGTTTTTTTATGTTGTTTTTATTCACACCAAACCATAAATGATGTATCATCTAATGTATTATGATATCTATGAAGTTAAACTCCACTCCAAGGCATAATTTTCTTGTATGGGTTAAACAACTAGGTGCTGGAATAACCATTTTTAGTGTGCATGTTGTTAGTCAACTATGTGGGTGAGTGAAACCTAAAATAAATCAAACCCTATATAATTTGGATGGATGAACACCTAAGATAAAGTGGGTATATCTTTAAGAAAATCTCTAAAATAAGAAAGTAGACCAAGAAAGAAAGATTTGTGATCATAAGAGGGATTGCTACTATATTAGTATCATTTGTGGACAATTGTCTTGAAACTAATATTTGAAGCTATTAGATGTAACTCACACATAGGAAAACATAGTAAGGGAGTCTAAGGGTAAATTTATAGTAGACTCTATTATGTCAAATAAATATTTCCCCTATTTAGAGTAGTTATAACATACCCTTATGATAAAGGATTATAGATCAAATTAGAGAGGTCTCTAACAACTATTACTCACTCTTAGAAAGATATATTATAAAAGAAACTTCTACAAACTTTAGAGAAAAGAAAAGCCAACATTGTTGCATAAAATTGATAATGTTTGATAATCATCCAATACCTATTACACACCTTTGATTAGCATACATTACTAATGATAACATGCAATTCTAAGTAGAATTTTCACACTTTGAATTATTAGATCAACTAACAGGAAAATAAACACTATATATCTCATAGATTAAGAATAGTAAAGTATTAACACCTTTTCCTAAAACTTAAAGATATAATTTTATATTGATAAAAATTCATTTGCCCCCATTTTGAAATGGGATAATTATGAGTATAAATAGATTTGGTAGGGGTTTCCCCATCCTCCAAATCCATAAAAAGTGCCAAAATTACATGTTAGTAATTAGAATGAAAGTTACACTTAAACATGAACTCTACATATACAATTTAAACATGGCCAAATTTGTCTCTTTAGAGTAAGACACATACTTACAAAACCATGAAACATGTGCATGTTGGATGACTCTAAAATTAACTTTTACATGAATTTGTGAAGTATAAATAATCTCTAGTTACATTCATTAATTTAAAAGAAAAAATACATATAAAATTAACTCAAAAAACTATGAGAAATGATATTTTAAGTAGCACTAATCGAATGGCTACGAGTGGTGGTAACAGGAGAGCTGGCCCTATTGAAGCTCCCAAGGAGGATTGATCCTTGCCTGGGCATTTTCTCTTGAGAAAGAATCTGCATTTGTCAATGAGCACACCAAGCTAAACAAGGTTAATAGCTGCTTACCATAGAGCCAAGAATGCCCTATGTTGGTTATCCCTCTAGAGATAGTAAAGGATGATGTAGAGTATCTGGCCTCCCATGCTTTGATTTGTAAATTCCTAGGTATCCACATTTCTCTATCAGCTTTAGAAGCTTGGATTCACTGGTCATGGTAGCTAGAGGGATAATTTGATATTATGTTGGCTAGAAATAGCTATTTTTTGCTAAATTTCTCCTCAGTAGCTGATTGGAATTAGATTTTTGAGGGTGGTCCTTAATTCTATGATCGTATTGGGCTTTTTCTCAAACCTTGGCATGCGGGGTTTAACTCTGTGGAGGATCTTTTAGCTTGCGTGCCTATCTGGGTCCATATGCTGTGACTACCTCTAGAATTCTAGTGGGAGGATATCCTGTGCCAGATAGCTACCATGCTAGGGAC
This sequence comes from Torreya grandis, assembly GCA_037957365.1. Lineage (NCBI taxonomy): Eukaryota > Viridiplantae > Streptophyta > Pinopsida > Cupressales > Taxaceae > Torreya > Torreya grandis. The sequence continues at coordinate 4,830,662 of JARHVA010000466.1, forward strand.
ACCAACTGCTATAGCGCACTAATCATTGGATAAAAAGGTTATCTCTTATGCATGCATCTGTGTTGATATAGATTTAAACAATCCTCTACTAGACTCAATGGAAATTTGTCTAGGCTCTTCATCTTGGATCCAACAAATTGATTATGAATCTATCCCCTTTTGCTACCGCATCTATCATGTGTGCGAACAATTACACTACCAATGCTCTCATGCTTCCAGAGGTAATGAGACACCTACTAGGGTTTTTGGTCCATGGATAGCCAATGATGGCAAGGGGAGTGGCCAATCACCCCATACTAAAGCTGTAAATATATAGTCTGATAGTGCTACAAAAGGGAAAGCTCATGAAAATACCTCAAGAGTGACACAAGGACCATTTGATTATACTGGCCCAAACACGGATGGTTTTATCCTAGTCTAATGCCATGCGAAGGGCTGAGGTCAGAAGCACATGAATTCAGACTGCCAAGTGGAGTTGGGGTTTAACCAATTTGAGGCACTTGATAATATGGCCATCAAAGATGGCATTCCATCAGTGGAATAGGGGGTCCTAGAGTTAGAAGAGCAGAGATCTTGTCTCAATGAGTCATAGGATATGGTGATTCAATTGATCCTAGAGAGCTCTCTTGGCCCAGAAGAGGGTGCCATTGTAGTTTCATCAATGCTGCAAGATAAAGATGTCTATTGGGCAGATCTAGTTAAAGATGTGAATGCTACTAGGAAAGATAAAGGACCTTCTCCTACTCTTAGCCTAATGCAAAGACCGTTTAAGAAAATTTCCTTTACCACTCCCTCTAGAGCTGGAGGCAAGAAGGACTAGGATAAAATCAAGTTCACAGGTGATTTATTGGTTGAGGCAGTGGTTGTAAGGACCTTGGATGAACACTTCCCTCATTCTACTCAATGATTGTTTTGTCTTGGAATGTAAGGGGGTTAAATATCACCCCCAGACAAAAAGCTATGCATAAAGTTGTGGTTGATCATGCTCTTGATATTCTCTATATCTAAGAGACTAAAATCTTTGTTGATTCTCTATTTACTTGTATGCCTAATATTTGGTTTGGTGGACAATGCCAGTGTGTGGGAGCCTTGGGTAGCTCTAGAGTTTGGCCATGTGTTGGGATATGAGGAAAGTAATGCCACTTCATTAGATGTCATACCTCTCAGCTCTCTCAATGGTTACCACTTCTCTTGAAATTGGTGAGATGATTCTGGTTACCTCTGTATATGCTCCTATTGATCTTCCTAGACAACTCACGCTCTGGGAATATATCTGGTTTGTCAGAAGTTGTCATTCTTATTTGCCTTGGATTATGGCTGGAGATTTCAATATGGTTCTTAGCCTAGAAGAGAAGAGGGGTGGGATGGCTCGCTTGGGTCCCTCATCTGAAGTTCTTTGCCAAAATATTGACAGGTTACACCTCTCAGATGTGAAACCCATGAATGGGCTTTTCACCTAAAACAACTAAAGAACATGTAGTGCTACCATCTCTGAGTGCCTAGATAGGTTCCTTGTCTCCTATTTTTGGCACTCTAATTCTATCTCCCTCACTTCTATAATTCTTGACTAGAGAGGCTCTGATCACTAGCCTATGAAGCTCTCTACCAGTCATATTGTTGGGCCCAAGAAGCCTCCTTTTAAATTTTAGCTTATGTGGCTTCGAGACCCATCCCTCCATGACCTCATGGTTCAGTGGTGGAGACAAGGTGGGCCTGCCTATGGGACGGCTATTTTTTCCTTTGCTAAAAAACTTTAGTATATTAAAATGAAGTTACAATACTATAATAGAAACTATTTTGGTAATCTCCATTCTATGAAGAAGAGGGTTCACGACCAGCTAGATGTTGTAACCATATAGATTTGGGACTTTGGTCTCTCTAAAGATCTCTGCATAGCTAAATCTCATGCTTTAAAAGAGGTAGCTGAGTGGGAACTTCATGAAGAAATTTATTGGAAGTAAAAGGCTCAAATAAACTAGCTCCAGGAAGGAGACAAGAACACTGCCTCCTTCCATAACTCTGTACAGGCACGGTGCAATAGGAACTTCATCACATCTCTTATGGTTCTAGATGGGACACGTCTAACATCCTCTCAAGCTATATCTAGGGAAGCTGTTCAGTTTTTTTTGCTCTTTTCTTAGCCAATCCACCTCCAAATGAGCTGGCCAAAAATATTGTCTTGTCTTGCATTCCTCCTATGGTGACCCTGGGAATGAATGACTCTCTTATGTGCCCTATTGGTATGATAAAACTGTAGGGTGTGGTCTTTATATTACACAAAGGCAAAGCTCTGGGGCTCGATAGTTTTATAGCTAAATTCTTCTAGAATTTTTTTGATATCATCAAGCAAGATCTTCTGGAGGTTGTGCAGGAATCTCACTTTAGTAAAGAAATGCTCAGGCCACTGAATGCAACTTTTCTAGTCCTGATCTCAAAAAAGGAATAGGCTAACTAGCTAGACCTTTTTAGGCCCATTGCACTTTGTAATGTGGTCTAAAAAATCATTACCAAGCTCATTGTGTAGTGGCTTAAAGCTTATCTCCCCATGGTTATCTCAGAGGAACAGGGGAGGTTTGTCACTAGAAAACAAATTTTGGATGGAGTGGTTATTGCTTCAGAGACTATCCACTCTATGAGTTCTTCTCAGGAATGTGCCATGTTTATTAAGCTGGATTTAGCTAAGGCTTTTGACAGAGCTAATTGGGGCTTCCTGCAAAAAGTCCTTGTAGCATTTGGAGTCAACCAAGCCTGGGTCTGTTGGGTGCTAAGCTATGTCACTATGCCTTCCTTCTTGGTCCTTATTAACAGGGAACTCTTAGAGATTTTTGGTGCATCGAGAGGCCTTCACCAAGGAGATCCACTCTATTCATACTTGTTTATTATTTTGGCTGAGGGACTTGGGTGACTACTCAAGTTTTGTGTTTCCCATAATGTGATGCATGGCTAGAAATGGGGGAATGGTTTAACCACCTTGACCCACCTCCAATTTGTTGATGATACAATCATGGCAAGGAGAGGATGGATTTAGGAAGCTGAAGCTTTCAGTCTCACACTAAACATTTATTTGGTGGTGTTTGGGCAAAATATTAATGATTACAAGTCCTCCATTTTCTTCTTCAACACTCCTAAGTCTATCTAGTGAAGGATTGCCACCATCTGAAGATTTTAGACTCAGTCACTACCTGTGACTTACTTAGGGATCCCTATTGTGGTGGGAAGGCAACCTAGGATTTTTTGGTAGAATGTCCTTGACAAACTTAGGCAAAAAGTTAATAATTGGACTCACAAGTGGCTCTCCACTGCTGGTAGGGTGATACTTCTACAATGTGTAATCCAAGCAATTCCCATATATCATAGTATGATTCAGGCTACCATGATGTACTTTATCAAGGAATTTGATGCTCTCTCTCACTAATTTCTTTAGAGTGGCAACTTATTGAAAACCAAATGGAGCCTGATTAACTAGACCACTATTTACCAGCCAAAGAAGGAAAGGGGCCTCGGCCTACGCTCTACTATCCTGTCTAGTCAAGCACTTGCTGCCAAGCTCTACTGACATTGGTGCTCCAATCAATCCCATCTTTGGGCCCGTATCCTGTCCTCCAAGTATTTTCCTAGGGTCAAACCCTTAGATGATTCCAGGCTTCCTCTAGAGGGAAGAGGGTCTATGGTGTGGAATACCCTAAAGCTTAGGGCACAACTTGTGAAGTAAAGCCTCTTCTAGATTTGCAATAGTGGTACCGAGGCTCTTTTTTAGAGTGACTCCTAGGATGGATCGCCTCCTCTCTTATCTTCCTACCCTCATTTTTAGCCTCTTTGTGATTCTTTTCATTCTACCGAGTGGAACACAGTGGCTCATTATAAGGAAGGTTTCAACCTGGGTATGACCATTGGATACCAATGGAAAAACTCTTTGGATTGGTCGTTGGGTGGCTCCTTGGAGGATCAGCTAGAGCTGTCTCAAATTTTGGCCTCTAGAGGGTGCTCCTCCTTATAGGGTCATGATGTTTTGGCTTAGGGAGGTGATTCTACTGGGCAATATTTTGTGTCTTCCAGGTATCTTGCACTGATAAAGCAACTTTTTGGTGAAGTGGTCTTCTTATGGGGGAAGAGAATTTTGAATCAGTTTTCATGGCCTAAGTGTAATTTTTTCTTATGGGATCTTGTTTATAATAGGTGTCTTACTTAAGACAATCTCTGCAAGCATGGGTTTCAGGGGCCATCCATATGTGTCTTATGTCATAGCAGTGAAGAGACTGGGTCACACCTAATTTTCCAATGTCCTTTCGCCAAACAGATTTGGCACCTTTGGTGGAATATTTGGGGCTACTCTTTTTGGCATGCTTATTCACTGTCTGACTTCTGGGAGTGCCTGGGCCATCCTCCCTCAAAGGCATCTATACTATAGACTAATTAGTTAGTTGCCCCCTCCTTGATTTTGTGGAATATCTGAATTGAGAGAAATAGAAGGATTTTCAACAATTCCCATCTAGAGCTCTGTGCCTTGTGGGTGAAAATCCTAAACTCCCTCTAGGAAACTCTCCATGTTAAGTGTGAGAGCATTTCCAACTTAGACCCTAAGGATGCATGCATCTATTCACATTTTTCCTTTGTTCCTTCTACTATTTTTTCCCCTACTCCTTACATGCACTCGGTGAAAGGGACTTGGAAGTAGCCATGACCTGTCAACTGGGTGGGACGTTAGACTCCTCCTATTGCTGGAGTTATCAAAATCAACACTAACAGCTTGGTGTGGGGGAATCTGGGGGCTGTTGGCATTAGAGGGGTTGGGCATGATAGCTTTGAGAATATTTAGTTTATTTTCTCCATCTATAAGGGGCATCATATAAATAATCTCATGGAAGCTATGGCTATCTTGGAGGCAGTGTAACTCTATTATCAACATGGCTAGTATAACACTATTTGTGAGTCAAATTCACAGGTGGTTGTCAATTTATTGAACAAATGTAACTTAGGTAAAATGGATTGGCATTTAGATGCAGTCATCTAAAAAATCATTCAACATTGTACTTCCCTAGAGTCTATGTCCTTTAAACACATTCCACGTGAGTGGAATAGTGTAGTGAACTGCTTGGCTAAATGGGCCTCTGAGCATGGGCCACCCTAGAGTGTCTCTGATCAGAGGTTTCTTCCCCTAATTCTATCTCAGAAGCTGGTTCAACTTGTGGACCAAGATAAACCTTTGTAAATTTTGTTCCATTTCCTTTATTACTATATTTTTACCCCTCTTTTATTTAACTCAAAAAACTAAGGTTTACTCTTTATTTGGGACTACATGATTGGTGGAGTAACAATTGTATTAGTCAGTGGAACTAGAGTAACAATGGGAATTGAGTTGTAAGATGTAGTTAAAATAGAAGTTGTATATGGCCTATTTATTCACCTTCAAATCTTGATAATTATTGTATATGACATCATAATATAATATGATTGAAACCATGGTTAAGATATATGATATGTGCACCCTAATGACTTTCATCAATAATAATCCATGCTCAACATTCATAATTATGAATTCTACCCAAAAAATCTCCACTTTGGTAATATACAACATGAGGGATGAATTAAGGACATCATCCTCAATCTCTTATGGAATATTCATGATTTATATTTACTCCTAAACTTTATTCATCTCTTATTTAGCTTATTGGGTTCCTATATGAGGCTACAATAAAACCTCTATGTGTGTTGCCAAATAAGCTACAAAATCTTGGTTGTAAGGAGAATATATAATTATCTGGTTCATTATTTTAGACAAGGATAAAATACCCTACCTCTCTTTAAGGTTCATCCCCATATTATATTCATATTATACTTTCCTTTTTCTAACCCTTTATACAATTATTGTTGACTTATAAAAAACATAACTTACAATGGGTAGCTCTGTGATCACCAAATTAGGCTTCTTAGTAGCTTGGGCTTTCAAGTTTGTCACCCACTATATAATTACCAATTCTTAAGGGTTAACAAAATGGGTGTCTAGGGTATAATATTTTGACAAAACATCCCAAAAATATTACCTCAATGCCTCCACACGGAGTGGGTCTAGTAAGGATGGAAATATGATTTTATGTCAATTTACATCACCAAATTGATGCATAGGATGAATAATATATGTGGTCTTCCTACCATATTTTGTGGATGATATAATTTAATTAACCTAATGAATATTAAAATGTTGCATCAGTAGACCCAACTAAGTATATGGGATAGGCATTTGTGCACTGGAAGGTGCTCTCACAATTTTCTTAAAATGAACCTTCTTGGCTCTAGGGTCCTTTGACAAAACTTGGGAAGGATAATAAGTATGAATCATAATAATTGAGTCAACATAAGTAGATATAATAACTGAATAGGGATAAAATAAACAATAAGAGTAATATAAATAGTAGATATAATAGTAATCAAGGAAATAATAGGAATATGAGAGACAATATAAATCGAGGAAATAACAAGAGTAATAGAAGGTGAAGTAGTAATGGCATCACTTTATTTTTATGTATCCATTGGTACCTTTACTTTGAATCCATAGAGTCTTAGGATCTTATCCCCTTTTAGCTTATACACCATATAATTTTGTCCACCTTGTACTGTCACCTCTACCTGCACTAGGGTCTCTTCTTGGTTTATAATTTCTCCTTGGGATAATGTCCTATAACATGAACTTATAAGAAACTTAAGAGATCTTAGTTTTATCTTATAATTAATCATCACATTATCAACCAATGGAGTATCTTACCATGTAGTATAATATGAAATGTTCACACTTGGGGTGATATGAACTAGACTTATAGTAGGGAGTACTAATTCTTTGGAGTTAGAAGAATCAATGTTGATCAGTTCTACTACTCCTCCCAAATAAATTGTGAAAATAGAGGCTTCCTCCTAACTCTTATCTTGTTTTACAAATACCATAACACTAGGTTAGGTTTCTTTGGATGGTCCTCCTTCTAGTTGAGCTATTTGGGAAGGCCCTGAGGATAAATAATCTATTGAAGCCCTTCATCTTAGAGATATAAGTCTAGTGTGTGCCTCCTTAATTGTGAGGTAGGGATATTAAGGTATCACCCTCTAGGTATATTTTATCTTTACAATCATTTTTCCCCTAGATAAGACCCTAGCATCATTTTTTGCATTTAATAAAATAAAATTGTGTTCATATGGCTCATGGTAGTAATGGATGCCCAAGTATATGATATGATTTTTAATGTGGCCATGGGGATCCCAAACCCTATGCTATAAGGATACCAATTAATAAAATTCCCTAATTTTCAAAACCTCATCAAAGTACTTCTTATGTGGAGAAAAAATTAAACCTATCATTAGAGAAGATCCATGAAAAATGATCTTGTGTTTCTTCATCATGTATTCGTCAATGCTTCACCAGATCTGATATGTGATTTCTATTTGGTTAATTTGTACAAGATGTACTTGGGTAGGCATAAAGGTTAAACCTTGGTTCACATAACCATTATTATTTTATAATATAGGTATAACAAATAATACACCCTTGGTCATAATGTTTTCTTGATGTTCTCAAAGACTCGAGCCAAGGGTTCTTTATGGATTACCTTCTAGACTTGATATTATACATTCTCAACAATCTAGACAATGTTAATCATATAATATTATATTTTTAGAAAATATTAGAAGTCACATGGATGATATATAGAGTGATACATTGTGAATGCAAATGGTCACCATAACCATGTCCAATAGTTAAGACATAATGAAAAATGGATGCCAAATGGTCTCTTATCTTTCTAGAAAATTTTCTCTTGGATCTTGGTACTGATAATATCTCGTAGGGTATAGGTTAGATTTGAGGTCATCAAAAATTCAAGTAGTGGCCTCCATTATAGTAGAAGGTAATGGATGCTTGTGTACCCATATAATATATTTAACCATTCCATCACAATATAGACTCCCATACTAAGTTTGGTATTTGGTATAAGAGTCATGGACTTAATGGTCAACTTTTCCCCTAAGATAATCTATTTCCTAAATGTACTCTTGATGGTGTCAATCTTCTTCCATAATGAAATTCTAAGTCCATCATACATGGTGTCTATAATGGGGAGTTTTAGGTATCTTTAAAATGCATCCCATAAAATAAAAACCATAACTATTTTATGATTGATATGGTATAAGAAGCCATCAGACACTATTCTTGTGAATAATAAGTCTCACAGTAGGATAACACAAGGTATCATCTCTGTCTTGGCTGCTATAAAATGTATTTGATAGAATTTTAATTATATCAAATTAATTTCTAGTTACTTCTACTTAGCTTCCAAGATATCCTCACCTACATGGGCATCAACATCCTACACCACATCCCATGGAGCTAAATAGTTGGCATACTTTTCATTTAAGACAAACATGCTAAAGATTGTATCCATGTAATCTATAAAATCCTTGATGGTGGTGAAACTCCCTTGCATACCTTTAATGATAGATACATTTCTTATCAAGTTTACTAATGTAGTTTTCATGACAATTCCACTAGTTGATCATTTATTGGAAGTAACTCATAGGCAAACATATATAATTAGGTATTGGTTCTCTATTGAATGAAGTTTCACTCAATCTCTTTGTTAATTCAATAGGCACAATGTCTCTTTAGAATTTTATCATATAGCTTTGAGGATGGGGACTTTAATTCTATTTTGTGTGCCATTAATGTTCAATAACTATAGGCTTGATTTGCTCTTTTAATTCAAATTCAAAAATTTACTTTGGAAAGTATATCACATAGATAATTGATACATTCAAAAGGATGCCATGTTTTTATCCATGAAAAATGTAATTTTATCTCTAATTTTGTGCAAAAGTGTCATGTAGTGTAATCTTAGAAGCTAGTTGTTATAACATTTATGAAACCTATTTAACCAAATACCATGATGCTTCAGACATGTGAAACATGAATACTCATGGTTTTATTGTGTGGATAATTTTTACAAAACTAATATTTTTCATTTTTCATGAAAGTTTGAAGATAAAATTAGTAAATACAAAAGCTTTTGAGGATATGGAAACCAATTTTAGCAATGTAAAAACTTATGATGACCGAAATGCATGAAGACATGAAATTTCCAAGATGCCTAAGTCATGAAGATAAAATTTATGATGAAGAAAAAATTATGAATAATAAAAGTTTCAAAGAACAAAATTTTTGATGAACAATATTTTTGAATACTCCAAAATCAATAAGTATAAACAACCCAAAGTTCTAAAGTACATGATGTGAAAAAGTCATGACAACTAAAACTTTTTATGAAAAAAAGTTCCAAATTGTAAAAGGTGTGAACATTTGTGTCTTTGACTTAGGATTTTCAAGTTTTAAACTTCATATAAATTTGAAAAACATATATATTTTAAAAAATCCCAAAATAACTTTATACGTTAGCCTAAATTATTCACATAGTGAATCAAGGTGAGAATTACATTTACATAAAATAATATAATTAAAAATAAATATCAACATCAGAAATAAGATCTTTAAAGCCTTAAAATTTTCTAATTACACCCATGAATGATAATGAAAAGTATCTTTTAAATAAGAACTAGGACTTTTAAACTATAATGGATCCCTATTTGAAAAAATTGAGAGCGAGTGTGTTGAACACAACAAGTCCATGTGAAACTGCATTTTAATTGAGACCATTTCCTTAGTTATACTATCCGTTTCTAGATTGATTATCCCTTCTTCATCCAATTCAAATAATTTTCTATCATTTTCATCTATAATTTTTGATTCAAATACATCAATGTTTGTGATGAAGCTGATGATATGTTAATCATCATTAAATAACTGGAAGTAGATGATATTATGGGAATGGAAGGATTACAAACTAATTCCACTAAGAATATACTCAACTTGGAGTATATAATTAATTCTAGAGTACTCATAGATATTACCAATGCATTTATCATATATTTTATTCTATGAGGAAATGTTTAAATGTTAAATACATCAAAATATTATATTAAGTTCAATATTTGATTATGGCATCTATCTAGGTAATTGTCATTAAATCATATTAGTTTCTTATATGTTTGACCACTAGTTCCAAGTCACTGAGATCCTTGAAATTATTGACTTTATTCCTTAGTGAAAATAGGATACCATGAACTAGTGCCTCATATTTATATATGTTATTTTTGAAATAAAATTAAAGGTAAAATGTAGCTAAGTATGATTTTCCTTATGAGGTGATGAGTTTTACACTAACACCATAACTACTCTTGCACTTTGATCCATTAGATTTCAAAATCCAAAAGTGATTCTCAATTGTGTATGTAGGATTTTGATGAGTAGGTGTTGGTACAACATTGACCCCTTCATTAATTTTATCAAGTCCAAATCAACACACTTTGTCTCTCATCTAATAAGGAATTTTTTGGTTAGGTATTTATCAATAAATGTAGGAACAAATATACTCAAAATGGTGATATTCTCATTATGGGGGTTTAAAAATTCTTTATTTTCACTTATAAAACTTTATTTTATCTTGATAATCTCTAACTTATCTATACCCATTGCTGACAATAACTAATGACAACCTTGCTCTACTCTCAGATTAGTTGGTTTCACATTCTCATATGTTCTAATAACATTAGGGAATGAATTTATTTTAGGTACATATAGGAAATCATCCTCACCTAGTTGATCTAACTCCTCAAATTTTGAATTTTCTTTTATGGATAATATGTTAATAGAGAGGTTTTCATGATTTTTTGATTCTTTCCAAAGTAAGTAGACCCCAAGATATAACTATTAATACAATATTTCATTTATTTTGTTATACTCTATGATCATGTTAGTCATTTTAGACTCACACTCAATTGTGATCTAATTGGGTATGCCCTGCCATAGGAGCCACACATGAGCGGTGTCATTTTTCAATTAACCATTCAATGTTATGGACCATTATCTACTCAAGAGCATGCCTTAAGCATTAGGTATATTCTCTACCTAAATATCAATAAATTATTTAACTCTAAGATAAGAGATCAACTACATTTTAATGTGATTCTACTCATTTAAAACTTAGCCTATGACTTGTCTAACTTAAAATCTTTTCTATTTAACTTTAGAGGTGTCAAACCTAACTATTAGAGAATTACATAAGGCATAATGTTACCTTAAACACCTAAATGCACCAAAAGACTATGTAAGTAATTTCCAATTATTCAAATTGTTAGGAGGAAAGGAGGAGTTTTAGTTTGATCTTTGTATATTTCAATGTGATCATAAACTAAACTATTGGCTTATTTCCCTTTAGGAGTGGATAATTATGTTAATAATAGATCTATTTGGTTGGAAACTTAGAGAAAGTCAAACACTGTTATGTTAGCCTTATTATTTAGGCCATATACAATGTTATATCCATGTTTACTTGGTTACACTAGTTTATTAGTTTTTTGGGGTGTAATTTTGTTATTAGGTTTATAATATTTGCTAGGTCCCTTTGGTGAAAACAAATTATTTTTTTAATTCTTGTCAGGTGGAACTTGAGTATTGATCGAAGGAGTAGACATAGTTAATGAACTTTGGATCTTACTCCTTAACTAATATTTATTTCCCATTTGAAATTATTTGAATGTATGGACCTCGTATAAGTTATCTTCAGGGTGGTATGTGCACAAAATTGAGAGGAAATTATGTTGACATTTATCATAAGGTGTATACATTATGATCAAAATGTGTATGAATTATGGTCATAATTCATATGTATTATTTGAATTTAGGCTAAAACCACCTAAAACCTAAATGCATACATTCTATAACACATATGTGTTATAGTGCATATGTATTCTTATGACATTATAACCACAAAATTATTCTTTGTGTCTTTTTTATGCAATTACATAAGAATGTGTACACATTATAACATGTATGTGTTCCTATGGAATTTCATAAAAAGGAAGAAAATAAATTTGGTAGTTTAAGATGGTATTGTAGTAGATGGTTCACTAAAATAAATGTTAAGTATAAGTATAAATTTATATTAATATTATAAATTTAAACTTATACTTTAAATTTATTTTAGTAAATATAATAAATTAAGGTTAATCTTCACTTGATAAATTTATTCTGACAATTACATGCCTTATGATGTGGAAGATAATTTTTCAAAATCTAATCCGGTCAATACTTAAGCATTTTCAAGGTTTAAGTGTTGAACCTAGTGATATAAGGGCATAAATTTTTTAATTGATGTCCATTTTTGGTTAACATATAGTCATTTTTTAGGTTTTGTTCCTTTTGGATTAGTTAGCATTTTTAGGAGTCTTAATTTTATCAAAATTGATTTTTGAAAACCACTCACTTTCAATATGATCTAAAGTGGTGTGATTGAGGTAGCATATGTCACATTAATGACCTACACACATCAAATGACCACTTTGTGTTAATTTCACTTTTTCATTATCCCTCCCTCATCTATAATCACTTATTCCTCATCCCTCATCACCCATAATCAATCTCTCCTCATGCCTCATTATCCTTAATCACTCCCTCATTGACTCTCACTATCCCTAATCATCTCTAATCACTCTCTCATCATCCCTAATTACTACATCATTGACCCTCACTATCCCTCATCATCCCTAATAATTCCATTTTTATTCCTTATCATCCCTAATTGCTCCCTCTATGACCTTCACAATCCATCATCATATTTACTAACTCCCTCATCATCCCTAATAACTCCCTCATTGACTCCCACTATACCTAATCATCCTTAATCATTCCATCATCCCTAATAATTGATTCATCATCTCTCATCATCCATAATCATTACATTCTCATCCTTCCTCATAATTAATCATTCCATTATTTACCCTCACCATTCCTCATAATTTATCATCACTCCATAACTATCCTTAATCACTAACTCACTAACCCTCACCATCCCTCACCATCCCTCATCATCCCTAATCACTCCTTCATCCTCCAAAATCACTCCCTCATTGATCCTCACCATTCATAATCATCCATAAAAACTCAATCATCATATAAATTCAATCCCTTCTCATCCATCATGATCCTTAATTATACCAATGGTTAATAATATTATCCTAATTTGATAATGCTTAGGCCCATACACACACTTGTTCACACTTTTACTTGTTCTTTATTAACCTTAAGGTCATTTTTACTCTCTAAATATATTTGTAAATTTTTTATGGTTAATTATTTCTCCAATAAAACCTTATTATGTTTATTTATTTAAGGTCTTATTCATAATCCTCTTCATTATTGATCTGTACAATCACACTTTTTCTTTATAGATCTGTAATCACTATCTCCTGGGTTTATTCTCACTCTAGACCTTACCAATATTATTATCCTCTTATATTGGTATTATAATAATAATTATATTATATTTTTTATATGGTTTCACAAACTCCACTCAATATATTCTTAATTATATCTAAGGCATTTGATCTCTTTATTGAATATAAAGTTTGATATTTTTACATAATAACCATGATCTTGTTTCCCTATGATTTAAACCTAGGTTTATACTCAACTAAATAGATAATATAATCAATTATAGGTTTCCTATTCTTTTAACCTCATCACAAAAACTATTTTTAATACCTTAAAAAGTATTTTCACTTTTAATGACTCACCAAAGAGTTTAGACCCTCCTTTAAGATTCTTAATCCTTACCTTCACAAATAGTTATAAGATTGTTAAGACACAAATTTCAATAGCTATTATTGTATTAACTTTCAAGACCAATAATAATTACAAAACCATTCTTAAACATTCACTACACCCTTTTATAAATTTCAATAAATTTATAAGATCCTAATGGAGGTTAGAAACTTTTTCACATGATAACACCATGATTTTAATCTTATACATATTTATGTGAATTTAGGGATAATTTACATAATGATAAAAATTTCACCATGTAAATAAGATATAAAATCAAATATAGACCAAATTTCACATGTTTCTATTATCTTTTTATCAATTTAGAGCTCTTTTTTATTGTCACTATCTTGTCTTATATTTTAGGGTTTTAGGGAAACATGAGAGCATTATAAAAGTAATTAAATAACAATTATAGATTTTAAAACACTCCTTCCATTTGTAATAGTTCTCAAACAATACTAATTACCATGAATTTTATAGATTATTCCATGTTACTATGATAAAAGGACTATAATTGAGTCAAATTAATTATTTCTAATTGAAAAATACAATATAATGTATCAGATAGGTGAAATATCATCATATCTTACCTCAATAATGATTCATTAGCTTCCATGCATTAAAAAGCACATCCAACTCCCCTATTTCAGACCTACCTACACAAGGGTTTATGTTCTATTACATAGTCATGTTTATAAAGGTTTTAAGATACAAGTTAGACTCATAATTACATATAATAACATTATTATCATTATGGGATCACAAATAACTTTATACCATCAAAATAAACACCTTTGTTTATTGATGAAACTCTCAAAACATGATATAGACTTTACTACAACCTTTTACTATAGAACTTACTCTTCTCTTCTATTGTCCTCATCTTATTTTTTACATATGGGTGAATTTATTAGTATTATACATAATAGGTTTAAAGATTATATTCAACAATAATTATCTAATTATATATTTTATGTTTGAATAAGACCAAGGTCTTCTCAACTACTTATTCAACATAACATATACTAACTTCTATCTTTTATAAATGTTGAGTCATATTTACAAATAGAGGTGAGGTTAGGTTTACCTTTAAATATTAATATGGAATTTAAATCATTGTGATAACCATTTAGGACCATTAAAATAGTCTTATGCCCTTTACAACTAGCCACAAAGGCTTACAAGCCTTTTTTATGATTTAAATTTTCAAACATGAGGTTTTGGTAGGAATGTGACAAATATGAGAATTTATCTACTTATTTACTTTTCATATTTATGATAAGACTCATGATACATAATTCTTACATATACCCTTTATAATGTAAAAAAAATAGCTAATTGGCTTCTTATTTCTCAACACATGACTTATTTGACTTAGTTATACTACTATGTACAAATTGACATCTTTTGAATGATGTTCCTACATAACTTAATCACTTTAAAAGTTTGTATATATGTGTTTAAGGATGTTTTTAAATTGATACAACTGGTTTCAAAATTTTAACTACCCTAGAAGATAATATACTCACAAATGTATTTTTTTTAACATACCTCAAATAGGCCTAAAACATGTTAAAGGTGTAGTCTTTCAAAGTCTCTTGAAAATCAATGTTTTAGTAAAATATAGAATGTGTTCCTTACCATGTGTAACATTAAAAATAATACAATAAGTCATTTTTATTGTGAGAGGAATAGAAATCCTATTTTTTTGCATTTTAGTGAGAATTAAGTATAAAGAATGGAATAAGTTAATGTTCTAGCTTAGATAGTGCAAAATCAAATACAAGAATACTACTGAGGACATCAGGTGTTAGTGTTGAGTAAAATATTCTATATAAAGGGTTAAAATACTAATTAATAAGTTTTTATATGATATAAATTTGTCTTTTATACAAGAATTAAGTTTTTCTAGACATGGATCAGTGTTTTGATGGAGATATAGGAAGGTAAAGAAGGGAAATTACGTTAAAATAAGTGTTAAATAATACAATAGTATTCAAAGGGGACTAAATTATAGTAAATATGATATATATAAAGGTTAATACATATAATAAAGATAAAATATTTGAGAGGATATCATGTTGTTATATCATGTAAAGCTGGTGTACTTCAAAAGAATAAACCTTGTTTATTGAGTAACAAAATTTAGAGTAAATAACCTTATGTTAGTATAAGGAGTTACATATGTGTTATGAAATAAGAAAGGAAGGATAAAAATTTAAATGATACCTAAGATACCTATATGAGTAAACCTATAATAGGACTACTTACATTAGATGCTGAGGGATTGATTAGGGATGGTGAAGGATGCTGAGGGTCATGGACAAAATGATGAGGGATGGAAAAGGTAAATGATGGAGTGCTTAGGGATTATTATGGATGGTTATGGTTAATTAATAATTTATTAGGTATTATAATGGAGTTATTATAAATGATGATGGATAGTGAAGGCTAATGAGTTAGTGATTATGGATGAGGAGCGATGAGGAGGGAGTCATTAGGGATGATGAGGGATGACGAATAATTGATTAGGGATTATGAGGGATGAGAAAAGAGTGATTAGGTATTATGAGGGATGAGGATGGATTTATTATAGATGATGAGGGATGGTGAATGTCAATATAATAATGATTATGTATGATAAAGGAGTGATTAGAGATGGATAGGGAAGTGAAGATCAATGAAGGAGTGATTTGTCATAATGAGCAGTGAAGAGAGAGTGATAAAGGTTGACAAGGGATATGTATTAAGTGATTAAGGATGGGGGGGATGATGAGAAATTAAAATTAACAAAAAGTGTTAATTTTATGTGTGTAAGTCATCAATGTGACCTATGTTGCCCAAATCACACCACTTTTGATCAAGTTCAAAGTTAATGGTTTGTAAACTTTAATTTTAACAAACCTAAGACTCTTACAAATGATAGAAAGCAATATGGAATGCACACAAACCTAAAAATTAATATATATTTACCAAAAATTGACATTAATTACCAAATTTATACCCTAAAATCCCTAGGTTCAATATTAAAACCCTAAAAATGTTTAAGTACTAACCAGATTGGAATTTGAAAAACTATCTTCCACATCATAAGGCATACAACTATGAGACCAACTCTATCAGATGTAGAGTGACCATAATTTATTATATTTACTAAAATAAATTTAAATTATAATTTTACATTTATATTTCTTAAATTTAACAATATAAATCTAAACTTATACTTAGCCTTTATTTTAGTAAATCATCTGATACAAGACCATCTACAATTACTAAATGTGTCTTTTATGAATTTTTTTATGAAAATCCATAGGAATATGTATGATTTATAAAGCATATGAATTATAACATGTATGTTTTATAACATATTAATTATTTAAGTTTGATTTCAAAAACCAAGCCTTTTTTCTTGAAAATGGCTAGGATTCCAAGCCAAAGGCTTGGACCTATCAATCTACAGTTGAATCCAAAAAAATTTATAGTAAATAATAAATTTAAACTTCCATCACCAAATACACTATGTATTTCAAAAAAATTAATTCAAAAAACTATTTCCATGACAATGACCACGCTCTCCTCTTTCCAAATATATGATTTTTATAAATTTTACACTATTTCAAGGGTTCAAACTATGTTGATTTCTAACTATACCCTTTTCAAAACACTACATGCCCCAAATATACATGCCTATTCATGTTCATGTAATTTTTTTCATTGATCTTAGTGAAAAAAAATTATATGGTCACAAATTAGGCCTAATTCTACACATTTTTAAAAAAATCAAATTTCATTATTGAGGTAGTTAGGGGGCTGCCTAGCCATCTATCCAAATTTATATCTATTTTCAAGATCTATTTACTTGAAACCTAATAAAAAAATATTCATAAAAAAGTTTTTAAAAATATAGGTCACAAACTAGAATATATTATCTAAATATTCACCAAAGAGTTTTAAACAATATTAAATGATGCTCAAAACATGGTGGTCTACACGAACATGTATATACTATGTTTTCTTAGAAAAATAGTTCTTATTCAAATTTTAGATGTTTGACCTAGTTATACTTAACAATATTTCACAAAACTTGGTGTTTTAGAAACTAGAATCAAAATGATATAATTTATGTTCTCTTATCATCTTCAAATTTTAAGTGTAGCCATCTCAAATTAACAAAAGTTCAAATTTATAAAATTTTAGGAAAATCATGTCCATGGGTAGGCCCTTGTTTATCCCCCAATGCTATGCACTTACCTAGGCTCATTTTCACTCTCAAATAGAAACCCATATGTTTTTAAGACTAGATATGTACCAGGTTTTCCTCCACCTTGATTAGAGTTGTTATTGTCAAGTAAAGTCACTATTTATAGGTTGTCCATCTCCTTTTGGAAGATGTTTGCAGCCAAGATGAACTTGAATCAATTTATTTTAGTGTGATCATATGTGTTTTACAACTTACACTACCTAGGAAATGCTAAATCATCTAGGATCACCAAGTTTAAGGCACTATTATTATTTCTCTAATTTATATTATCAAGTGAACTAAGCACACCTCCACTATTGGGCATCATGTTCCATTGCCTATTGGTTCTACAAAATTTGAATATTTAGTTTTATGTAGGGTTAATCATGTTTTGGTATGTATTTTTTGGCACTTATCTATGCAAATTGACCATGTCACTTATCAATCATTAAGCCATTTTCTACAAGTTTACTAAATCTAAGTTCACACTAGAATTCTCATGATTTATCAATTGTGGTTGTGAGTTAACCACATGTACACTAGAATTTATAAACTTAGGAATAGTAAGGTGTGTTTGATTATGGGAATTATTGATAGGTGTCCAAGTATTTAGAAATGATGGACAACTTGTTTGTTTCTAGTACAAGAGGCATAACCACTCATGATAGGCATGTCAATGGTGTTGTTATATGTAATAAGTATAAGTTTTTGGGTGTTTTCCTATGGTATTACATGATTCATAGGCATATAAGGTTATTTTTATGGTATGTAATTTAAGGTATCCAAATTATAGAGTAGATTTAGGATTTAATATAGGGATCCTAGAGTAGATTCATAAGCAACGTGTTGTGTTAAAAAGCATGGTTGATCATCATAATTTTGTTATAAGCACCCAATTGGCCTAATGAAGGTAAAGGAAAAAATCCATATACTTGTGGTACTATCTCTTGATAAATATTTAGAAATTCATTATAAGTCAAAGACAAAGATCAGAGTGTTGGATTTCTTCTAAGAAACATAGATGCCATTGAGTCTAAAGCCCTTGGGTAGGTTTGGATGGCAACTAGTTACATCTATGTGTAAGGGTCTTTCAACCTTTAATATAATTTATGGAAATGTGTGTTAAATATGCTCATAGGTTTGTTTTGTTCCCTATGAGAAAATATAATTGGTGGTACATGATAATAGAATCAATGGATAGCCTAAAGTAATTGATATATATTGTTCTAGATCATTCTAGGATGTAATAGATGTATTTGACAATCTGAGATACTAAGTGTAAGCAACCTATCTTAAGGATTAGGGGAAAAAGTGGAAAAAAACATCCTTTTATTGAAATTGAGTTTAGATAAGGGCATATTTAAATGATTAAATATATTCTTCAATTATTTGAATCCTATCAGGTATGTACTTTAGGTAGAACTTTTTAGTATTCTTCACTAAGCCATATACAGGCCCTGAAACATTCACTAGTCATCTACCTCCACCAAGCCAAGAAGGATTAACAATCATTGGTGGTTTTTGATGGGAATAATATGGGTTGATGAAAAAAATTACAAATTAATCAAACCCTATTTCTAAAAACTTGATTAAAAAATACAAAAGAGAAGGAAAAAATAAAGAAAATAAAAGCCTTTTGTAATTAAAATAGATTTTAAGATGTTGATTAAATGACACCATAGAAATCAATCCCTCATCTGATAAGCTAGTACATAATCACTACATGGGTGATGAAATCATCTAAGGATAATGAAGCTATGTGAGAGAAACAAATGATCACCATTCACATGTGCAGACCACCAATAAAACTCACAATCTTCCACAAATTAGGATATTTGTGTTGATAACAATAATATTTGATTACAATAGTTTGATCCAAAAAGCCACTAGCATAACAACATAACAAGTTTGAGGGAGATATTACACTATAAAAAACATAAAATTCATGAAAAAGGAATGAGTGATGGCCCAATATATTGTGTGAGGAGATAAATAAAACCCTTTTGCCATCAAAATGAGCCCATATAGAGATGTAACTTTCTAAGGGAGGATTTTACCTCCAAAAATATCCAACAACCTTCATTAATGCTCAAGCTACCTATTTTCCCTCCTTCTCCATCCAATATTTCCACTTTCCTTATTCATTTACTATAAAATATACCCAAAAATGTAAAAACATTATAATTGAAAGAGTGAATAGTATAATTTAAAAAAATGAAAAGGTTTTAAACTAGGTACAACCATAAAAAATTGAAGGTTTTGTTACATTTAGGATAGAGTTAGATTTTTGGAAAAATAAACAATTTAAAATTTTGACATTGGAGTGAGAAGTTATCATAAAGATAAAACCTACCTAAAAATTTTCATAGTAGACCTAATTAGGCTTTTGGGAATGATTAGACAAGTTTTAAAAAACCAAATTTTGAAAATTAAAATCCTATTTCTAATTGAGATTTGGAAACCGAAATAGAACTATGATGATATTAATATATGTTTCAAGACCTAATCTTGTCTTTTTTCCCAATTTTATCTAACCTAGTTTGGTGATAAAAATGAGATTTTTAATAGAAGGGGTCCAAGAACAAATTATGTCTTGGATCCCTGATTATCACTACAGGGTGTAGGCCAAGCACACTAACAATGTAATCAATATTTTTGACTTGAATAATAATATGGAGAGAATGTAGGGGCCCCATAGACATAATCAAGTATATGTGATCAAATATAATTAGAAAAACATCATGGTATGGTCCCCAACCTAATCATGGATCCATTCTTTATTAACATTGACTGTGCCCTGATGGACTAACACAAATCTAATTGGGGTTTTGAGCAAAATTTTCAAAGAGGCTTAAGTCAATCAAAAAAGTGTCTAGAGGCCAGCTGTAAAATATGAAATTTAAATGAATGAGATTGGTACTATATCCAATATATTTTTTAGGGGATTAAATGTCATGGAAATCAAATTGACCCCAATAGTAATTGCATGGCACTAAAAGATACAAAGAGCTGGTCTCAACTAACATAGAGAAGTTGAACAAGACTCTGCTTAAGGGTCAAGTTTTATATATGAAAGTTTACACTTAATTTTTGTTATCAAAATAGGATATGTTTTATGATTTATAATGGCACTAAAACTAATATGACCTCATAGATCATACTAAGAGAGATAAGTAGGCTAAACTTCAACTGTAAATTGGGAGGTCAAAACTCCACTTCCACACTAAGTGTTATTTATGAAGTTTCATAAAATAGAAATGTTATTTCCAATCATGATGGTTATATGACCTGATATAGAACAAAAAATGAGATGAAACACCATGTAAATTTGAGAGTGTTAAGACCAATGAGTTATGAGTGCATACAGGAGCAACTACAAAAACAAAAAAAAAGGTTTTATGATTCTTGGAAGAATTAGAGTGGGTTGATAAAGAAACAACACTATGTGTATATTCATGCCTTATTAAATGATTTAAAATATGGAAAAATGAATCCCAAATACCAATCCCTTTGCCCCTATTTATACTCTCTTGTGTTTTCTCTATTTTAATAGTATCCCTAGCTTTTCATTTCCAATAATCATCCTCTTTGACAATATTATTGGATTTATCCTTGAAAATATAATGTTTCTTTATATGGGTGTGTTAAATAAGGGTATAAATGAATTATGAATGATCTTTAGTGTTGATTAAGTCTCACTTAGATATACCTCCCTATTTTCCATACATAAGGTTTCATGCCAAAATAATGAATTATGTAAAAAATGTTTTGAGATTTAGGATCTTCTAGATTTTTGGAAAAGTATAAAGATATATAGAGGATGTTGAGATTTAATATTTTTATTTAAGGTTTAAATTTTTTAATTTTTTCCTCAAGTAAATCCATCATATTAATATATTTTTTCCTTAAATATGGGTATTCATATTTTACCCAAAAAATTGGATTCCAATTTGACTATCCTCAAATTACAACTAGTACTCACATTAGTATAAAATTTATTGACACTAAAATCATGACAAGGTTTAATGAGTACACTAAAAGGATCACATTTTTATAAGAAGAGGTAAGTAAATTAAAATTATCCCCACCTTTTTAAAATAATTATAAAAAACTCTCATATCTTCTAAGCAGACCTAACACCAAAGATACACTATAGGAATTCATATTCACATTGTTAGGTTGCATTGAAGATCTAAAGAGTAACCAATACTCTCATAAAATTGGTTCTCTAAATGAATGGGTGACCTTAGACCTCAATAATCAAGGTTATTCCTCATTTATTCCCTTTCTAGTGACATATTATCAGCCACTATAATAACAACCTAACCCCCCTCCAACTAGATACACACTAAGACATAAATGTGGGGACATATTTTACCATGGGGTTTTAAATAATGTGATAGGAAACATGCCCCCATATTATAAACCTCCAACCCAAGCTCCTATTGGATTTATATCTTTTATGATCCTATAAATAATGCGATGACTAACCTACCATCACCCATCACTCCTTCTAACTAAGTGTCCACCAATACACCACCTATGTATGCTTAACATTTATAAGAAACAACTACCTCACCTCCTTCAAAATACTTAAAATGATAATATCATATGTTTTATAAAACCACTTAGCTGAATAACTACTTTCGAAGATTTTATTATTTCTTTGTTTAGCCAATACATTTTACCTTTAGTGATTTTTCTAGCTTCTTACCTAAATTAACTCCCTTGAGCATATCATCTCACATCTTTAGTGGATCTTGTAACCATGGGTACATACATAGAGTACCTAAGGAATATATACACCACAACATACAAGGGTATTTATACCATGTCTCTTGTCTAAAATCTAAAAATATAATGGGGATGGAGACACAAATGCACATATTAAAGAATATTCCACACCCATTAGAGATATTCTACCTTGGGATGGGGTAGTCTCTAGAATATTCTAAAATAATTTTGAAGGAATTTCTATAGAATAATATTACCACCTTCATGATGCTTCCATTCATTTATTCTACCAACTTATGGATAAATTTATGAATGTGTTTGACATGAAAAAATTTATTCAAATTAGTATACAATAGTTCTTGTACATAAATCAAGAATATAATGATGCATAAACCCACTTTATTTTAAGGTGGTGAAAATTAATTGAATACTCTATTATTACTCCCCACATGGACTATATATTGATGTGATATGTTCAAAATTTTACCTATAGGTCATATGGATAATATCTTGAAAGTGCACTCAAGATATTTCATAAAATTATAGACAGTGGTTATAGGACCTATGGATCCAATGAGTGAATTTTTAGTCATAAAAATTATAGAGGGGGTTACCAAAACACCAAATAATATAATCATAATAACCAAAGTCCTATAATTATGAACCAAAACTATAATTATACCATTGATGGTGTGATTGACCCAACTAAAAATACAAATGTTGTAAATATAAATCAAATCCATGAAAAAAAACAACATTACTAATAAAATAGAGGTGCGAGAAACCAAAACCTCCACCTATAGTTAACAAAATGGATTTAAAATATTCCCCACCTTGTGATAATTAGTATCATAATCAATTTCAAAACCATTAAAAAAAATTATGAAAATCAAAACCGTCAATTTTAAAACCAAAACTTTTACATAAAAAAATCAACAAAGATATGGTAAAAAAATTAAAACCATATGCATAAGGTTTACAATCCAAACATATATTTAATTTTATGTTGTTGGTAATGATACTCGAGCATGTAGGGATTAAAATAAATTTTATCTATAAAATAATCAAAGACCAATGACAAACCTTTGTGGACATGTTCATGTGAAATGTAAATGAAAATTCCTAACCCTTCAATAGGTCTTATGGCACCTAAAAATTCCAATTTGTGCATCTATCAAAACCCATTTCCTAATCACTAACAATCAAATATTCAAAACCAAACACATGAAAACCTAGTTTAACATCCCTTTATGGATGGAACTCATGATTCTAAATATTACACTTACACACCATGTAATCTTAATGTAGATCCAAACCTATGGCCTCAGGGAAAGACTAGAAAGATAGGTGTTTTTGAGTTATAAATACATGAAGATGTAATTATCATCACTCATATGATTAAGTACCAACTAAAACCTCCCCATGTGATAGACATATTGGAATCCCACATCCAAACAAACCCAAAATCCATTAGAAACTATGACCTTATTTATAACCTCATGATAATGTTTTCCCACATCTCCATCATGAACCTCCTCAATAAATCTCTAACCTATCACCTATAAATAATTGATACCTTAGGATTGTGAAATTTATCTTTCATCATACCTCCTCAAATATATAAGATAATCCATATAAAATTATACATGTATCCACTTGGGAAATACTTGAGATATGATGGATACTTATTTTATTCTAGGTGCCTCCCCTTAGACACCAATATGGATAGGAGAAGGGTTATATAATTTCAATTAAAATTTTGGAATATAAATAAATATTTCAAAATATTAATGGTTTATTCTAGGGATGATATCAATATAATCCCATTTTTTCCTTTAAAATATTGATTATGGATAAACCAACTATTCTATGACTAGAAACACCTTGCGAGGCTATGATATAATCAAATTCTATTATGTTAGGACCATCATGTTAGTATCAATTTAAATAAAAAATGATTACTAAATTTTATGTCATAGATAAGGACATAAAATAGAACATTATCATAAGAAGGCCTTGGATCCATAGGGTGAAAGCAATATACACTACTCTCTTTCAATAAATTAGCTTTTTATAGTTAGGAAAGGTATTTATTTCCAAAGGAGGTCCAAATAAATTTTATGTTCACCAAAAAAAATTAATAAAATACAAGGGCTTCACATCAAGTATCAATTTTTTTAAAATTATAGTGGAACCCCCTCCAAAAATCAAATATAAATATCTGCCATGATCATACATGAATTTTTAAATAAAATTATGAGTCATGAAGCCTGGCCAACTGAAAAACATGAGGAAAAGGGCATAATACTAATGGAGAAAATGGGTGAAGGAAAACTTGAAATGTTGGGTTATTTTAATTTATTTTAGCATGAATTTTAATATCACATTACCAAAGTGAATAATAAATCTTAATAGATAGAATGATGGCATATCACATGATAAATGTGTCTCACATGCTCAATTGAAGTGCATAGCTTAAGACTAGTTCATGTTGGTTCTATCATGCGATTATGTATACATTGGGATATCTAAACTAGGGTTCTTGAATGAGCACTTAGTTATAACTAAATATATCATAGTTAATCTAATTATAATAATCCATTCATTCCATACCTAAGTTATTTATCACAAGAAAAGAGATAGGTGCAAATCGAGAAAAATAGTAGTAGTACTATTGGTTCTATAACAATTTATAAGAGGTATTTCATCATCACAAGTATTTCATATTATTACTTATCAATGGTCACATACATAGGTCTAAATGCACATCAAGAACATGACTAAGTTCATTATTAAAATTACAATATTACCATTATCTCAAAAATAATATCAAAAACTCTTCTAAGTAAAACTAATTTAACCAAAACATTATGATATATTATTAATATCAATAATGATGACTTTACAATGACCATTAACAAAAATGAGTCATAAGAATCAATTACATGAATTATTGTCAATTTGGTCCTAACTACACCTATATATCCATTCTATTCTGAATATTCATGTTGTGCTCCTATCTTCTTGTAGGTCAATGCTAGATCTGTGCTTGACTATTCTCCTCTGATGCTTATGCAATCCATTTCTTAATTATTTATACCTTTTTTACCCTTTTCCAAATCATATGTTATATAACCAAGTCTTGAGTGATTATTTATTCCATGTTTTTTGTTCCTTATTCTTCATGACTTATTTTTGCACCAAGGTCTTATGTGCCTTGGCTTACTTTCATGCTTAGGTTTATCTCCATACTTAGGATTACTTCTGCTCTCATCTCTCCTGCACCATCTTATAAAAAGTGATTATAATAAATTGATATTAAATTTGGGTTTCAAAATTATGCCACACTAAGTTAATATTACATCTTGAATTATGTGCCATTATCAAGTCCCTTAGATACCAAAAATTTAGGTTTCATTTTCTCTACCTAGCACTTGACTTCCTCCTAGTGGTTTAGGGTAGTCTATATCTTGGAGGTAATTTCTTCAAATTTACCTTTTACTCATTTTGTCTCCTTGGGATTTTCTAAAAGGTCTCTAACTTGAGTTTTCAAAATCTCAAGTGAAGTAGTGGTTTCCTTATGGAATTCCTCAAGCAACTTGGTCTCTATCAAAACATGTCCTTACAGTGCTTAAAAATTAGTATTGAGATATTAATGATGAGATTTAATATTATTTTCTAGTGCCTCCAAATCTTGAATTGTTTTGGCATGTTTCACTTTATCCTTTATTATTAGTTCATTCTTGACTAGTTTTTTGTGCTAGTGTTCTTTTGATTAAAGCCTAGCTTCTAGAACTATGGTGGGTCATGCCAGCTTGACAAAAACACCATCAGATATGGGAAGTATGGTACCCACCTGGGATAAAAATATATTACATACTTATATAGATTCTATAAATTTCTCCATGACCCAAGTCTACTCACATTGGGAATTCACCTAGTATTTAATTTTTTGTAACAAAAGATTCACCATGGTTTCTATTTTATCAATAGGTTTTCTTGTAAGGAGCATCCCATTTCCAAGTGTCGAATCTTGTTATAAAATTGACTTAAATATTTTTATATTCTTCACTTGAGACACCATTACCACTTCCTACTCATTCTTGAGCTCACCTAATTATTATTGAATCCTTATTATTTCAAAATATTCATGCTAGTACAAGGTTATAACTAATTGGTGCTTTTTCTAAAGTTAGATAACGTCATATCCATATATAACATTTTTATTTATGACTGTGAGAAACAAATTTATGAGCGTTGCACAAGCTTGGGCTAGTGAACACTATCAAGGATCCACCCAAAATTACTCAAGAATATCTACCCCTTTCGGTGATAAATACATGTTTATCGAAGAAAACTCAAAATGGTGTTTCTCATTAAAAACATGCATGTAAAAAGAGAGTTTGTGTTGAGTCTAATTGGAAGAATCCTCTTTAGAGAAACATTCCCACATATATAATTATTCCTCCAGGATGTTTTGTTGGAGATAACCATAAATAGATAGGTTATCACCCTTATTTCATTATTATTGCTCTAATTCCTTAGTAGGTCCCTTTCCCTTATTTAGATTATGATTGAGTATCTCAAAATTTAGAATCTATTGGTCATTTAGGTCAACATCTTGGTTACTAGCACCTAGGATTGTACCGTTATCTTCCCCCTCTTTACCAATGGGACTTCTAATGTCCATTTACACATCATCAGGGGTAGGATCTTCTTGTTAATTTAGGGTTTCCTTATTTTTCTCGTGGGTGGCTTCCTTAGGTTCCTTCTTAGGTGATACTTTATGAGTCACCACCCTTTATTCAGATGCCCCAACACTTGGTGTAGAATGCTCCTATCCTAAAGGAATAAAAATGTGTTGGGTGGTATACATGAACTATTATTCTTGTCATACAAGCATGCTCTAGTATTTTAGAGATGATGTAGCCATATTTTATTGCTTAGTTTTATCATCTTATTAATTTCCATGGTATTAGGCCTTGGCCTCTTCTCTTGTTTATGTTTCCTTCTTTGCATTACTATTTCTCGCAAGAGGGGAAAGGTTTGCCTTGAGGCCTCCTATCTTCCTAAAGCCTTATTTTTATGCTTTATAATATAATATAACACATGAATGTGACCCCCAATGAGAATCTAGCTCATTTTGATATTAGTAATATCCATTTCATTATTCTCCCTATATGCCTTCTTTTCTAGGTAGACATATAATTCTTGAAGAGTATGAGTTTTATCATCAATTTTATTGGTGTCAATACAAACCTTATGCATGTCAGAAATGTAATTAAAAACATTTTTAAATTACTTGGTAGTAAAATCATATGGTATTTTTATCCACCCAAACAAGTTATATATGGGCTCCATGTAAAATATGCATGAGTGAATAATGTTAAATCACAAAAAATTAGGCTTGATTTCCTATCTATGTGGGTAACTCTTTGGGGATGTGGAATTAATTTAAAAATGCTTCCTCCATCCCTTCATTTTTAACTTATAGTAAGGAGATATGGTGTTTGGATAAGTTAACTATCAGAACCATTTTGTAGGGGACTTATTTTCTAATGTGTAAACCCATTGGAGATCTTTGTATGCATATTATAGAGCACCAATCTCATCAAACACTTAGAAAAATAAGAATCATTCCCCAAATAAATTTATGATTTTGAATGTGGTGGGAATTTAACATCCTCCAACATCTTCTTACTAAAATATAATGTGCAATTGTAATTTTTCCCTTGAGTTATCTAGCTTGCTACATAGAGATGCATCATGTCAGCCTCTTTCTATCTATCCCCACCCCTAAGGTTTTTCATTTATAAGCATGAAGATACACTAATGGTGGGATATTGGAGGCTATAAATTTACATGGTGCAGCCCTCATTTTTATGTTTTAGTACCAACACCACCGTTTCAATTTCCTCATGGTCCTCTATATCCATATTAATGTCAACATTCAAATATTATAACTATGTTACTTTGATAACCCATTGGGAAATGATTCATATCCTTCACCCTATAAAGTACAAATAGTCTTCATGGATGTGTGAGATGAAAAATCTCACCACCTCCATGAGATTCCAAAACTAAGGCAAGTATAAAAGTTGGAACATTATGGCATTGTTAAAATGATTGAATACCTTGAGGTTATAATGACTTAATTATTTGTGTTTTAGCACTCAAATCTATAGTCACACTATAAGTATCCCTTGTTTTTGGGCTAATGGTAGTTATATTCAAGCACTTGAGAAGAGGACACATTGGAATCCCAATTTTCACCATGTAAGACTGATTTAAGGTATTGCATTAATTCAATCAAAATAGAGGGTGGATGTGGTGTTATAAATTTATTACCCCCTTATGCACCATCACTGATTACTTATTAATATAAGTATCCATTGCTTGTTGTGCCACATTTTCTATGTATGTGTTGAAATCACTAGGTAATTCCTTCTATATAAATATAGGATTTTTGCATATTCTTCCTCTTCATGAATTATAGGTAAAGTCTCACTTCTCTAGGTCTTTTGATTTGGTTTCATCACCCTCTCAGGAGCCCAAAGGTTGAGGCATGACCATATGATTCTCTCACATGAATACGTGTTTCCTAGTTTGAACTTCTTTGGCCTTCTTGATTCAATATTATCTAATGGTTGATTTTTATACATGTAACCTAAAAATATCTCAAAGATGTTCCCATAATCACAATTTCACTCTTTTGTCTATTCATGATCATCTTCTCACTTCTTAGCTTTCAAATTTGTCACTACAATTTGATGAATGCTCATTATGGTGTCTAAAAAATGCTTCACTTGGGCTTTGTAAATTCAAAAAAAATCAACACTAAAGTATTAAATGAAGACCTTATAACTTTATATATTATTTAGGACTTTCATGCATTTAATATTACATGCCTTCATCTATCACTTCACTCATTAATATTCTCAAATGGTATGCCATGATGTCTATTTGGCATGCTTGCCATTATGATTAACACTTTGCATATTTAATACAAATATCCCATCCTCATAATTTTCTCATAGTGCATGTTAGCTATAAAAATATTTAAATTTAAATTCTCAAATGTGGAAACTACTTTTTCCCTCCTAACCCATTCATATTAGGTTTTCCTTTGCCATCATTTTTCCATGCTTCTAGTCACACACCGCCTCTTACATGAACTATTTTTTCCTTGTTTGATTCCATTTGTGTACCCCTAATGTGTGATAATTTTTACCTTCACACCTCTTCAATGAGTTATTCCTTCTAACTTTACTTTATGTGATCTATCTTTAAATTATTCATCTTGAAACTTACCCCACACTTAAATATTATCATGGTCCTCCACGAGCATGACCAAAATGAAAAAAAAGAGAACCATGTACTAAAATAAACCTAAATAAAAGTCACAAAAATAATGAGATGCTTTATTGGGGAAAAAACCAAAATCATAAATTAATCTAGTGGCACACACCTTATTGAAAATATTTCAAATATTACATGGAATGATAGAGCTAAAGCCAACTACCATTAAAATGACCTAGAATAAATTGACCATATAACCATATTAGATTGTATGCACCTATGGGATAAATGATATGAATGATGAAAGAACCATCCAAATGTAAATTAATTTTTCCATAGTGGGACATGAACTTGGAATAATAGACCAATACTTGTATACTAGGGGAAAAAGTTTTGGTTTTAAGATGTCTATCATATCAGGCTTTCTACTTTTGTTTCTCAAATCCTTGAATGCAATGTACAAGAAATAATGTTTTATTTAGCTATAATAAAGAATAAATCTACAATTTTAGATCTTATTCATCATCTAATTAGACAACATGTGCACTACATAAACAAGGAACAAGTAACTCTACTGTTAGAACTAATTTAGCACCAAAGATGATGAAAAGGAGTACTTATTCAATCATTTATATGTGGTTTGATATTCCCTTAAGACTATAAAACTTAATTGAACCAGTCAATGCAATTGATATTAAAAATATTTGTTAATTTATAGTCTGATATTATACTAAAAGTTTTAATATTACCATTATCTTGAGGGTGGTATGTATTTGTCTTATGGTGCATAATCATGAACTCGGCTAAGAGGATGTGTATCATCTCATTGAGGAAGTGAGTGCCACAATAACTTGTTAAATATAAATGGAATTCATATCTAGTGATTATATTTTAAAAAAGGAACCTAGTGATGGTTAAATTAGTAAAATCACATGTGGGTACTCCTTCATCCCAACATATGATTTAGTCAACGGTGGTATTAATGTAACATGTGGCGGTTCATGTTGCAACAGGATTAATGGACCCAAAAAATTAATAGACCCTTTTTCAAAAGGTTAATGGGAAAGAATTGGATGAATAAGCATACAATCCCTATGTTTTGGTTTTCCTTCTCACTAAAATATATCACATTGATGCGTATAAGCCTTGGTATATTTGAGTAAGGTGGGATAACACAAACTAGTTAGGATCACTTTTCATGTCATTGCATCACTAACATAATGTCCCCTAATGATACACTCAATGAACTTTATAAGGAATGAAACGTGTTCATGATGCATTTCAAAACTTAATAACACCTCATACCTTCCAAGTTTGTATAGGTCTTATATAATAAGCTAGAAAAGTGCAATGCATATAACTAGTTGATTTTTCTTTTTGGTGATAAGATGGTCTAGTGTAGAATGTATTAAACAAAGTAACTATTTCCTTCAATTATTCAAGAATGTGTGTAAATTTAAAACATTATACATAGATAAAATAATCATCTATGGTGTTAATTGGTTTACCAGACTCAACACATGAGAGGTGGTCAAGACTGAAATTCACTTTACCATGTTTTATGACCAGAAAGAATTGGTACTCCTAGAAAAGAAAAATCCCTTGGTAAATTCATTCATGTAACATTGGTTTATTAGCAAGGTACTTAATAAACTCATGATCCATAAATAAGGTGAATGGAATGGATAACAAGTATTGGTGGATATTTTAGAGTGCATACACCATAGATAAGACTTACCATTATATAGTAGAGTAATTATTCTTCGTCGGTGTGAGCTTATGATAAGAAAAATATATGGGATGGTCCAAATTCCTTCTCTAAGATATATAAGGATATCACCCATTTCCATGATGGAAGCATTAACATATTCATGAAATGGTGTCATCTAGTCTAAGAATTGGAGGATTGGTACAATTACCAATTTCTCCTTTAAGGTCTCAAATTCATATTGATGTCATTCAGTCTAGATGAAAAGGACATTTTGTCTGGTTTGTTATTCTAATAGAGATATTATGTTGGCATAACTATGATTAAACTTATGATAATAACCTATGTGACCAAGGAAGGTGTAGACATCATTTTGAGTGGTTGAAGGTGAGATTTGAATAATAACCATAATAGTTATATATCTACAAGTAGTCCATCCTAAAAAATGATGTTCCCTACAAGAATCACAAAAGGTGTGGCAAAGATGTAATTTTACAAGTTTAATTAAATCTTAAAATTATAATAATTATTAAGAATGAGGTGAAAATTAGCATAGTGGTAACACACCAAGACATACATAGTCCAATCATCTATATATACTTAAAGGAACTTATGGATGAAATATTTAAAGTATTTTACCACAATGTGAGATAAGATTGTTGGTGCATTATTTAAGCCAAATGACATAAAACTGTACACAAATGACCTCTAATTTAGTGGAAAAAGTGGTTTTTGTTATATCTTCCTCAATAATTTGTACCTAATGATAGCTTGATAATCCATCAGTGAAGGTATAAATTTTAGATCCAGCAACACCTTCAAAAATAATCTTTGTGAATCGGTATGTGACACACACAAAATTTAATCATCTATAATCCACATGAATGAAAATTAAGCCATATTTTTTTATGTTAATTACCATGGGGCTAACCCTTTCAGATTCATCAATAGTTTTAATAACCTTGAGGCACAACATGCCATTAGTTTATTCTTTAACATGCATACACACATTAGGATTCATTTGATATGAAAAGTTACTATTGGGGAAAGTGTCCTTAACCAATATGATGTTTATTTTTTCCAATTTTGGATGTATTCCTTTCATATCTATGTATTTTATTAGGAAAATGTCCACATACTCCTATATAATTTTAGAGATTTTACCCAATTCTACTTCATATGAGTAATTTCCTATAGTGTCCATCTTGGGTGTATCTTCTAAGATAATATTATACTAAGATATGTGGGGTGGCATAAAATATGGGTTTTTATTGGATTGCATATTATATCTCACCTGACTTGCCCCATTTTTGATAGGCCAGTTTAAGTGGTCAAATGGAGGTTTTATGGTATTTGTTCTAGTACCCTCATCAACTTGACATACAACCTTATACTTACCCTTCTATATATATTACCTATGTATATATTCATATTGTGAGTTATGTTATAATTTGGTCCTATTAAGAGTATCATGTTCTTGGAAGATGGCCAAGTCATTCTCATTTTCACTATGCATGGTCCATATTCTATCTTCAATTAATGCTTCATCACCTAGTACTACTTGATGAGTCACTTATAAGGATAAATTTAAATCCAATTGGGAGGAATAAATTTAAAGGTAGTGAGGAGACCATGTTTGATTTATTCTATGGGATCCATATCTAGATGTGTTTCTTGATTAACATTCCATGTTATAGCCCAAACGTGTAGAGTGGCATAAAAAGGATGTATCCATAAAAAATCTAGTAAAAATGTCTCGTTAGCATTACAAATATCTTCATAGGTAGATAGATGGCCATATGGGAACTTAACACCATTTTAGATATGTGTTGTGTGAGCCCAATTGTCATGGGTAAATTAATGATGTAGTTTGGCATGTACATATTGTCATGTCAACAACTTGTATTGATGATTAGCCCACTAAAAGTAGTTCTACCTTGAAGTACATTAGGGAGTGCATAGATACATTCATTTTCAAAACATATTAATCCTCTAATTATTTTATGTACTCCCAAACCAAGATATACATGTTCATTTCCTTGTGTCATGATGTTATAAATGGTGTTGAGTCCCTAGATGACCATCTAGCTACCTATGAGTATATTTTGAATTTTGATGAGGCATTTTTACTAGAATCCTTATGGGTACATGCATTTTATGGGACTCTACATGATTGTGCTAGAGCAGGTATGTTTACCAAGAAACATGCCTAGAGCATGGTATGTATATCAAGAAACACACTTAGATATATATATTTGGGAACAAATTTGAAATGATATGCTCACCACCTTTGTATTTCTTCACCTTGATTAGATCTAAATTAGCCTTGTAAGTAATTTATGAAGGAGTACTAGGTAATCAAACACCAATTAAAGATAAAATTCAGACTATTAATGGTTAAATTGAGTATGACTTGGAAAATTTTTAAAAAATTGATACTCTTAATAGGACCCTATTAGATCCTAACTCACAATATGAATAAATCCATAAGGAATAGATCTGGAAGGGTAAGTAGAAGGTTGTATGTTAAGTTGGTGAGGGTAATAAAATTGATCCCACATAAGTGCCATTTGACCACTTAAACTTTCCTACAAAATACATGGTGTGTGATGTGAAATATAATATTAAATATAAGTAAAAACCATATTTTTATCCACTCCAAATAATTTAATATAATATTGGCATAGAAGATGCATCCAAGATGGCCATTGTAGGAAATTACTAGTCTGAAGTATAATTGGCTAAAATATTTAAACTTATAAATGAGTATGTAGACATTTTCCCATGAGATTACATATATATGGAAGTAATTCATATGACATTGTAAAAAACACATCAAATTAGTTTAGGGTGCTCACCTAGTCAAGAAGTGACCATATCTAAGGAATCCTAATCTACACACATGTTAAAGAAGAAATTTATGGCATGTTGTGAATCAAGTTTATCACACCCATTGA
Source organism: Torreya grandis (assembly GCA_037957365.1). Taxonomy (NCBI): domain Eukaryota; kingdom Viridiplantae; phylum Streptophyta; class Pinopsida; order Cupressales; family Taxaceae; genus Torreya; species Torreya grandis. The sequence continues at coordinate 4,865,296 of JARHVA010000466.1, forward strand.
TGAGTATGAACTGGTTATTCCTATGGTAATTATCATAAAAAATATGGATGAATTTTAATTTACATGTATTATATAAAGTTAAATGTTATGTGTGTCACAAACCCATTCCCAACACCATTCATAGAGGAGATTTTGGAGGTTATCACTATATGTGAAATTTATACCTTCATTGATAGATTTTTAGGGTATCATCAAGTAAAAATTAATAAGGAAGATAAGGTAAAAACCAATTTTGTCACTAAATGTGAGTCCTTTGCATACAATGTTATGTTATTTGGCTTAAAGAACACAATAATAGTCTTCTCTCGCATTGTGGTAGAATCTTTTAAATATTTAATCTACAAGGTCCTTTAAGTATATCTAGATGATTGGATTATGTATGTCTTGGTATGTGACCACTATGCTAATTTTTAATTCATGCTCAAGTGCTATTAATAAATTTAGATTCCTTATACCTAAAAAAGTGAATCTTTACCATACCTTTTGAGATTTTGTTATGAAACATCATTTACCAAGATGGCCTAATCATAGATCCAACCAAGATTATTATTATTCCTAAACTCTCACCTCCAACCTCTAATCACAATGTACACACCTTCCTTGGTCACATATGTTATTATCATAACTTTATTCATAGTTATGCTAACTTCATAACTCTATTAGAAGAATTGCTCAAAAAAATGACCTCTTTTTCTGCATCAAATGAAATCAATAAGAATTAATTATAATGGCTTACCATGACTCATTATTATTAATGGTCATTTTCAAATCATTATTATTGATATTGATACTATAATAGAATTTTTAGGGTTAAACCATGTATAAATAGTAGTTCTACTTAGAAGTATTGTTGATTGTTATTGTTATATTGATAATATTTTAATTACAATCTTGAGCCTATACATGTTTATCATGTACATCGATATCTATGTATGATGATCATTGATAAATAATAAGATAGAATACTTTTTTTATTGAAGTACCCCTTGTAAACTTTTTATGGAACTATTACTAATACTCTTTTTCTTTATTTGTGTCTAGAGTATGAAATGATTAGATTATTATAATTAGTTCTACTATAATAACTTTAGTTATAACTAAGTTCTCATTAAAACACCTTGGTATAAAAATACTAATGTATACACTGTCATGTAATATAATTGATGGAAACCAATCTTAAGTCATGTGCTTCAAGTGAGTTTGTAAGACCATTTATCACATGATATGCTAGTGCATTAGCTAGTTGAAATTATTATCCTCTTTGGGAACATGACACGGAAAATTATTGCTAAACTAAAGGAAAATAACCCAATTATCCTAAGATGATAAATATATTCTTAGTCTGATTCATGAATATATACCATAAGACAACTCCATACCACCCTAAATCTAATGGCACTACTAAATCTTTTAACAAAATAATGGACCATACATTTAAAAAAAATTGATATAATTTGTACTAACTGGGATGATTGATTTTTTCAATCTTATGGGCATATCAAACCACATACACATGATTGAATATAAGTACTCATTTTCATCTTGTCTTTGGTGTTGAATCAATTATACTAGTGTATTTCCTTGTTCCTTCTTTATGTATTATATGCATTGGCTAACTAGATAATGAATAATCTATAAAAATGTACCTTGACACTTTATTATAGTTATATGAAGCATAAATTTTTGAATTTTGGAGTCAAAGTGTCTAAAAATAGAAAAAAAAATCCTGACATGATAGATATCTCAAAAAAATATTTCTCTCCTAGTATGTGTATTTTCGTCTATGATTCCAAGTTTGTGTGCCACTCAAGTTAACTTAGGGTATATTGGGATGGTTTTTTAATTATTCATAACATATATATCATATGTACATGCAAGTTAATATGGTTATATGGCCAATTATTTCCAGGTAATTTTAATGGTAGTAAGCTTCAACCCTATTATTCCATGTAATATTTCAAATATTTTCAATAAGGCATGTGCTACTAAATTAATTTATGATTTTTATTTTGTTCTCCAATAAAAATAACATTATTTTCATGCATTTTTTTTTAGGTTTATTTTAACACATGGTTCTCTTTTATTCATTTTTTTCATGCTTGTGGAGAGACATGACTATATTTTAGTGTGGGGTAAATTTTGAGATGAATAAAGTAAGGTTATAGAATGTAAAGTGAAAATTAGAATAAATAATACACATAAGAAACATGTAAGAGAGGCATTTAAGTTAAAAACATTACACAAAATGGGTGTGCAAGTGAAAACACATAAGGCTAAGAAGGCACTCAGGAGGTGGCATGTGAGAGCATTGATTCATCGGCCTCGTTCGTTGACATTCACGGTAGAAAAAGGCAGAGTCTTCAAACGTCCATAGGAGAAGAGAGGGAAAAAATGAAACATTTAACACTTAGGCAAAAAAGAGGGCAGACAAAATGCAAAGGGCGGCAAAATCGCTGCCCAAAACATGGGTGGGTAAATAGAGACCCCCTACATGTGATGAAGAGGGCGGAAAAATCACCGCCCACAATGCCGATAGAGAAAAGGCCACTAACGTCGGCCGACGTCAGCAAAAATGCCGTCGTCGATAGCTTACATAGGCCGACATCGGCAAAACTGCCACGGTCGGCAGCTTATCAACTGACATCGGTAGAAATCCTACATGTAGTACATGCAGCGGGTGGCAAATTTGCTGCCCACAATAGATGGCGGTAAAAATCACTTGCAGTGCACAAGAAAAAACACGCCCAGCTACCGAAGGAGAAGACCAGCACGCAAAATGAGGCAACAAGCATAGCCTTGGAAAAATTGTGACATCAGCTACAGTGTTTTTTTTCACTCTTCTCAATTGACTTCTCTTGGCTCTTCTGGTATAAATACATAGACTTGTTCATTTATCAACATCTTCCTCACTTTTGTAAAGAGCACTGCTCTCCAAATTTTCCACCTGAATCAATAAAAATACAGTTTTTGCCTCCATCTTGGATTGATTTGCTATGTATGCCATGAGTATTATTTGTGTTTATTCATTATCTTCCATGCTTTCACAGGTAATACCAATAGACCAGCTATCTACAGGCACCGGTTCTGCAGCTAAAAGGAGAAGAGCAATACTTAAGAAGGACAGAACAGAGTAAGTTGCTTGCAAGTGTGCATTCCACAGCACCTCAGTAAACCTCTATTATGTATTTTCCATTATAGCCTCCCACTTAAGTCTTAGTAGCGTGGTTCCTCTACCAGATGTGTAGAGTATACTTGCATTCCACTTGATTCTGAGAGTGGATCTGGAAGGTCAACCTATTTTTTGGTGTATCACCTCTTTTAGAGTAGGCTGTTTGTTCATGCTTTTTCTCTCTCTCTTTTCATCCCCCCAGTGTATACCTATATACCTATATTTTACGCTACCTAAAACAAACAAGATACATCAGAGGGAAATAGCCCATACCTAGAGACTCTCCTCTCCTGCTTCACCGTCCCACAGGCGAGAGAGGGGTTTCCATGTTGCGGGGAGAGGGCAGAAATCCATTTTCCTGCCGCAGGGTGCACTTTCCAGCGTCAACAGTTCTGGCACACCCGGTGGGACTCCAAGTTTTTAATCAAAAAAGTTGCAGGGTTACTCGCTGATCCTATTAAAGTAGAGGAACCACCAATACAGCACCGTGCGCGTCAACAGTTTTGGCACGCCCGGTGGGATTATATTTTATCAAGTTTTTTTAATGTAGTAAAGTTTCAAGATTGATGCTGGTCCTGTTACAACAAATCAAGTTTCTTTAGCATCTGGCGACTCCGAGTTAAATTTGCTGGTTAACCAGCCTGGTGCCACCAAAAATCATCTATATCTTGTATGTATTCTTCTTTTGCAAAAAATCATGGATTTTGTTCTCCTTCATATAATATTGATCAGACTCAAAATATTTATGGAATCCCCTCAAGTGGCTCTCCTAGTTGCCCTGCAACTATAAGGGAGATGGCATTGGAATTTGAGAGACAGACAAAATAAATCGACAGGTTGGAAGAGTAGCACAAGTATCAGCAGGAGCTGATGTATAAAGAGGAGTGCTTGTCTAGGCAAACACAAACCTTGCAGTTCATGAAGGAGGAGGTAAGAAAATGGAGAAATCCATCTATTCAAGGCAACTAGCCTTGCGTACCCCCTCCTAACCTAAATAAAAACCCCTCTTTTGCACCAAATCCATTTTACCAGATTGAACTTGCTCACTCCAACTCATCAAATACTGCTCCTCCCAATCTCGTGCACCTGGCCTTCCAACATCAGAGGGTATCAGAACAACCTCCCATGAAAATCAATCTTTTCAACTCCTTAGATTAGGAATCTTCCATCGAGAATAGTACCACCAGCCAGCACGTCCCTCTTTTAGAGGCTCCTCCAACGTACCAACAATGTTTTCCTTGCATTCTTCAGCCTCCCCAAGTTTTCCAGCATGATGTGCAGATTTCAAGTTAGAGGAAAGAATGTTAAGGACCAGCTCATAGCTTTGAAGAAGATCATGCTAGCCACCTCCAAGAAAGACTCTTCCAAGAAAACCTAGCCAGACAAATTGAAAACTTAGAGGCTAGGATGAAGCTACTCCTTGAAAGGGAGTTAATTTTTTCAGACCTTGTGGAAGAGCCTCAGGACCTCGTGGAAAACAAAGTTGCTGCCTGTTCATAGGAGCAGAATTCAAATTCAGAGATCCCGAATTGGGGGAAGACAATGGAATCATGGGGCAGCAAAGAGGAAGAAGAAAAGCAAGGTTTTTCTCAAAACCTTGAAGAAGTTGAAGCTGTGCCTGCCTGTGGTGATGCTGGCAGCCTCCAGGAAAAGCTTTTCCAGGAAGATCTGAGTAGGAGAATTGCAGAGTTAGAGTCTAAAAAGAAATTCCTCAGCCAATGTGTGGTGGATGATTCAGACCAAATAGCGCATTCTATGTCTGAACACACCCCACTTACACATTTCCAAGAGAGTTATCAGGCTGCCCCTGATATTGATGAAGTGTTGACCAAGTGGAGGGAGGAGAATCATTCAATTCTAGCTCAAGGGCTGCCCCCTCTCCCACCTGCTTTCTCCACTTCACCTCTTCTCGAAGAAGAACCTGTTTTGCAAGAGGTAAGAGAGGAACAAAATATCCAATCTGTAGTCCTTCAGGAGGTTGTTATGAGTGACAATGAAGAAGAAATCATCATTGATACTCCTTGTGAAGACCTTATTAGCAGTGGAGAAGATGCAGGCCTTATGTATATGCAGATGTTCCAGCAATTCGAAGAGGAACAAATGCATGGTAAGCCCTCTTCTCCTTTGGTCGATGAACTTCCTTGCTGTATTGATGAGGATGACTACATTGAAGAACCTGAGTTAAAGGAGGATCAGGAGGATATTTTTGAAAATCTAGAGAACCTGATCAGCAAAGAGAAAAAGGGGAAGTCTATCTTCATGGAGGAATACCTTGAAGAACTGAACTTTAAAAAGATAAGTGATGTTCTATGGGATGAACAATCATTTTGTGAGCCCCTTTTAGACATCACCACATTTGCCCTTCTTCAAGAAGGCCAAGAGGAAGCAGAGGATGAGTCTGACAAAGTTTTCAGCAAAGTAGAGGGAAACAAATCAGACCATGATACATTGCAGAAGAATTGTGCAGATTAGAAGGCTTACGGTGATAAATCGACAGAAATTAATTTCTTGGTGAGGGGCACCAATTTGAAGGACCAGCATCCAACAGGCCTCCCAAAACAATCAGAATACGTATATATTGGAGGCATGTTCGATTTCAATCCACTCGATTCCCAGCCAACTCAGGTGATAGGCAAGAGGAGCAAGTCACCATCTCTCTTTTTCTTTTAGCTACTTGCTTGCCACGATAAGTCTCTTCACCAAGAAGGGGACTTAAGAAATTTTCCTTTCGATCTAGGAGGGATGTGAACATTCTTGGTTAACTGTATATAATAGTTTGCTTTCAGTTGGTTTTTCTTGCTTTCCCTAAGTGCAGCTGCACAGGTAGTTATTTTTAGCCTTGAGTGTTTCCCTTCGTGTGGGGGTAAATTCTGTATATTTTGATTCCAGAATCTTTTGAGCTGTTGTGAACTACCTTCAAAGTTACCATCTGACTCCGCACCCAATGGATATGCAAGGAAACTAGGTTCTAAGCATAGCAGGCACGCTTCCCCCATGAGTCACCAATTTGTTGACCTAATTTTGCCCCTCAGGCAAAATCTCGGTCACCTCCTACACCTGCATTGCACAGCCAGTCATTTCAAGTTATGAGGTCCACCTTCAGGTTTTGACAGCTCCACTTCAGAGCATTGATTCATCGGCCTCATTCGTTGACATTCACAGTAGCAAAAGGCAGAGTCTTCAAACGTCCATAGGAGAAGAGAGGGAAAAAATGAAGTGTTTAACACTTAGGCAAAAAAGAGGGCAGACAAAATGCAGAGGGCGGTAAAATCACCACCCAAAACATGGGCAGGTAAACAGAGACACCCTACATGTGATGCAGAGGGCAGAAAAATCACCACCCACAACGCCGATAGAGAAAAGGCCACTAACGTCGGCCGACGTTGACAAAACTGCCACCGTCGATAGCTTACATAGGCCAACATCGGCAAAACTGCCGCGGTCGGTAGCTTATCGGCCGACATCGGTAGAAATCCTACATGCAGTACATGCAGTGGATGGCAAATTAACCACCCATAATAGATGGTGGCAAAAATCACTTGCAGTGCACAAGAAAAAACCCGCCCAGCCGCTGGAGGAAAAGACCAACACACAAAATGAGGCAACAAGCATGGCCTTGGCAGAATTGTGACATCAGCTACAGTGTTTTTTTTTCACTCTTCTCAATTGACTTCTCTTAGCTCTTCTGGTATAAATACACAGACTTGTTCATTTATCAACATCTTCCTCACTTTTGTAAAGAGCACTGCTCTCCAAATTTTCCACCTGAATCAATAAAAATACAGTTTTTGCCTCCATCTTGGATTGATTTGCTATGTATGCCATGAGTATTATTTGTGTTTAGTCATTATCTTCCATGCTTTCATAGGTAATACCAATAGACCAGCTATCTACAAGCATCGGTTTTGCAGCTAAAAGGAGAAGAGCAATAGTTAAGAAGGACAGAACAGAGTAAGTTGCTTGCAAGTGTGCATTCCACAGCACCTCAGTAAACCTCTATTATGTATTTTCCATTATAACCTCCCCCTTAAGTCTTAGCAGCATGGTTCCTCTACCAGATGTGTAGAGTATACTTGCATTCCACTTGATTCTGAGAGTGGATCTGGAAGGTCAACCTATTTTTTGGTGTATCACCTCTTTTAGAGTAGGCTGTTTGTTCATGCTTTTTCTCTCTCTCTTTTCATCCCCCCAGTGTATACCTATATACCTATATTTCACGCTACCTTGTTGTGGGGAGAGGGCAGGAATCTATTTTCCTACCACAGGGTGCACTTTCCAGTGTCAACACATACCTTTTTAGAGAACTAATGAGTGAAGTGATATATGAAAGAATGGAAGAATAAGTGTATGCAAGTCCGAAAGTCTATATAAAGTTAGAAGGTCCTCATTTTAACACTTTACTATTGAATTTTTTGAGTTTATAAAGACCAAACAAAGTATTTCTAAGCCACCAAAAATAACATTCATTAAATTCTAGTGATAAATTTAAATTTAAAAAGTGAGGTGATGATCATGAATGGAGAAAAAGGTGAAATTGTAATTATAGGAACATTATTTAAAAAAAATTAGGTTATAGGTATCAATGTCCACCATTATAAGATGTTAAAGAAATAAAATTGAAGAAGTTCAAACCAAGAAACATGTATTCATTTAAGAGATTTGGATGTCCATGCCTCAACCTTCAGGCTCCTTAGAGGGTGATGCAGCTAAAGTATAAGGCCTACAGAATCAAACCTATACATGTAATTCATGAAGAGGAAGATTATGAGGGAACATGAAGATGTATTATTTATATATAAGTGTAAGCCCCTAGTTATTCTAGTGCATAAGTATAAAACATAGCACAATAAACAATAAATAATTTTATCAGGAAGGAACCAATGATGGAAGGTGAGGGGGTGAAAGAAGTCTACAACACCACCACTACCTTATATTTTGATTGAATCAATTAAATACCATGATTCAATATGGCATGGTGAAAATTTAGAGTCTAAGGTGTCCTCTTGTCAAGTGCTTGACTAAACCCACCATCATCCCATAAATGAGAGAGACTTACAGTGTGACTACAGAGTCGAGTGCCAAAATAAAAACAAAAAGGTCACCTATGACCTCATAATATTCAATAACTTGAAAGATTTTTAGGTGTTTAAACTTTCCACTTTCCTTATTTTTGGAATCCCATTGAAGCGGTGATATTTTTGGTCTTGTGCATTCATAAGGACTATTTTTACTTTATAGGGAATAGAATGTGAATCATTTACTAATGGGTTAGTAATGTAATAGGGTTATAATTTTTAGGAATTGATGTTAATGTGGATCTATATTACCATGAGGTAGTTGAAAAGGTGGTAGTAGCACTGAAATATAAAAAGGAGGACACATGATGTACATTTATAACCTCTAAGACCTACCATTTAGGTAGTTGCATGCTTGGAAATGACAAAGCTTGGGGGTGGGGATATATGGAAAGAGGTTGACATCGAACACCTATATGTGTCAAGATAAATGTCCTATCGGAAAAATTATAATCATGCCATGTATTTTATTAAAAATATTGTAGAGGATGTTGAGAAGTCCCACCATCTTCTAAATCATAAGTTTCCTTGGGGCATGAATCTTATTTTTTTATTGTTTGATGAGATTATCATTATATAATATGCCAAAAAAGAGATAAAGTGTGTGTATCCACTAGAAAACAAGTCCCATATGGAATGGTTCCAATAGTTTACTTTTTTAGGCACCACCTCCCATTCCCACAAGCTAAAAATAAAGGGATGGTTTGAAGGAATACAAGGAGTCTAACCCCAAGCTAAACGATGGAACCTTAGAATAAAAATAAGATCCTATCTTTAATGATGTGAAACTAGACATTATAAGTATCATTGGTGAAGAGGGGATAGATATAGGTGCAACTCTAGGTGCTAATAGCTAAGATGTTGACTCAATTAACCAATAGGTTGATCTAGATGTTGAGATATTTGAGTGAAATGTAAATAAGGGAAAGGGGCCTACTAAGGAATCATATAAAAGCTAAGGAAATAATGGTGATAACCTCTCCACTCATTGTTATCTCTAATAAAATGTCCCAAAATAAGAATTATATATGTGGGAATATTTCCCTGAGGAGGATTCTTTCAATTAGACTTGGAATGAACTCTCTTTTTACATGGATGTTTTTAATGAGGAATACCCTTGTGAGATTCTATTGGCTAGCATGGATTTGGTGCTAGGGGGGAAAATCTTCCTAAATAATTTTTGGTGGATCCCTAGTAGTGTTCACTAGCCCAAGCAGACATGTCCCTCATTAAGTTGGTTCTTTTAGTCACAAAGCAAAATGATATACAGGGCTATGATGTAATCCAAATTAAATGGAAGCACCAAGAGGTAATTTCCTTGTACTAACATGAATGTGATGAAATAATAATCCTTGAATAGGAATTATATGAGCTCAATCACTAGTATGAAATGGCAATGGTGTCTCTATTGAAGACTCTAAAACTTTGTAGATTAATTTTGCTATAAGAGTCATCACTTAA